>JAFEMH010007748.1:0-78172 GCA_022495995.1 Adenophora triphylla var. japonica
TTAAAGAAAGATTCTATAACCATCACTCATATTCCAAATATCAAAGACCCAACTGGCCATACTTTCAAATAGGAAGAAGTCATGCCACTTCAAAATACCTCTCCTAGATCATCTCACTCAAACAATTCCCAAAGCCACCGTTAGTTTCATAATCAAAACCAATTCTTTTCTCCCAATCGCTCTTTAACCAATCCCAACCTACCCTCCCACACCCTACATGTTGCATCATGGGATACTACAATGCCCTAAACCCAGATTTTGGAAAGAGGGCAATGAACAAAGATAGGGTACCAAAGAAATTCTAATCCTTTGGACCCAAAAGAATAAAAGGGTACCATAAATTTATTTTTCTCGTTTTGTAGGAACCTAGGAAAGGAATATGGTACTTGGACAAGTGGATGCAGCAGACACATGACCTTCAACAAGGAGTGGTTGCAACAATATGTCCCTAAAAATGGTCCAAATATAACTTTTGGTGATAACTCTCAAGCCAAAGTCAAAGAATCAGGGAACCTTGTTACTAAAGACATTATTTTTACTAATGTGTCTTATGTAGAGGGTCTCAAGCACAATTTGATTAGTCTTAGTCAAATTTGTGATAAAGGATATTATGTTGTATGTTCCAAAACCACCGCACCGTCAAAGATGTCAACAACAAGTCAATTCTCACCGGAATCGAAAAGGCAACCTCTACCGTCTAAACCCGGAAGTTGTGGAATCATCGGATGCCCATCGCCCTCGCTCTCCTATAGTCAATCCGATATGTCATGGCTATGGCACAAAAGATTGGCTCACCTCAACCTCAAAAGTATCTCCAAATTAGCCAATTCAAACCTAGTAAAAGGCCTACCCAAAATACCCTTCAAAAAGGACAAGTGCAAGGCCCGTCAATGTGGAAAGCAAAAGAAAACCTCCTTCACCGCCAAAACCAGATTGGATATCTCAAAACCCCTTCAATTACTCCATACGAATCTTTTGGACCAATCGGAACCAGATCTCTTGGTGGGAAAGAGATACTCTCTAGTGGTAGTTGATGACTACACTAGATTCACTTGGATCATCCTTCTTGAATCCAAAAAGGAGACCTTAGAACAACTGGTCAAACTGTTCAACAAAATTCAAAACCAAAAGGGGTTATCCATCATCAAAATCAGATCTGACCATGGTAAGGAGTTTGAAAACACTGGTGTTGAAGAATACTGTGATCAAAAAGGCATTGAGCACAACTTTTCTGCTCCTAGAACACCATAGCAAAATGGGGTTGCTGAAAGGAAGAACAGAATAATATGTGAAGCAAAGAAGAACTATGTCGAGAGAACAACCTCCCTAAATACTTTTGGGGAGAAGCGATACCACTCACCTTGTGTATGTCCGTAACAAGACTCTCATCAATAAGTTTCACTTTAAGACTCCCTATTGAACCATGGAATGGCGAACACCAACCATTTCATACTTCCATGGCTTTGGGAAGTAGATGCTTTATCCATAACAATGGGAAAACAACCTTGATAAATTTGATTCCAAAAGTGATGAAGGAATCTTCCTTGGATACTCCAATACCAGCAAAGCCTACAGAGTTTACAACAAAAGGAGACTTGTTGTAGAAGAATCTATCCATGTTGACTTTGATGAAAACAATGATCAAAGCCACACCGAATTGTGTGACTTCGATGAAGTTGATGGTAATTCGACAATCTACCCGAGGTGTCACCCGCGCATGACCCCTCAAGCCTTATTCCCGAAGAAGCTTCACCTTCCCCTTCCCTATATGGTGCCCAAAGACACTAATAAATACCCGTTGTGTCGATGGCCAAGAATCCCTTCCCAACAAAGAAAGGTGCATCTCGATGACTATGATGCACCTGACAGCTTACATTCATCTAGCCATCAAAATTCCCTTGAAAATAACCCCATCCAACCATGCTGCAACACAAATCAATCAAATCCTCAAGCTAAAACTATCACCCATGTCATTCCACCAAACAAAAACATCTTTATTGACCTTCCAATACATAAGATGGACATTCCTCCAAACATGCCTGTTTATGACTCTTTAATGAGTGCCTTCATCTCTCAAATTGAACCCAAAAAGATAAATGAAGCCCTTCAAGACCCAGAATGGATTGAAGCAATGGAAGAAGAATTGGAGCAATTTGAAAGAAACAAAGTGTGGAAGCTTGTTCCCAAACCTAAAAACCAAAGCTGTCATTTGGGACAAGATGGGTTTTTTAGAAACAAGATGAATGAAGAAGGCCTTGTGGTAAGGAATAAAGCCAGATTAGTGGCTCAAGGATACAGATAAGAAGAAGGAATTGACTATGATGAAACATTTGCCCCTGTTGCAAGACTGGAAGCTATAAGGCTATTTCTGGCCTATGCATCATTCAAAAAGATGAAGGTGTTCCAAATGGATGTCAAAAGTGCCTTTCTGAATGGAATATTGAATGAAAAAGTTTTGTATCTCAACCCCCTGGTTTTGAGCATCCAAAATTTCCGCATCATGTATACAAACTTGACAAAGCCGTGTATGGGCTTAAGCAAGCACCTAGGGCTTGAGTATGATACCCTATCTAAATACCTCCTTGGCAAAAGATTTACCAAGGGCCATATTGATAACACTTTGTTTATCAAGAAATATGGAGAAGACCAGTTGCTTATCCAAGTCTATGTTGATGACATTATTTTTGGTTCATCAAATGAAGACTTATGCACTGAATTTGGAGAAATCATGAAGAATCAATTTGAGATAAGCATGATTGGTGAGCTCACATTCTTCTTAGGTCTTCAAGTCAAGCAAATGAAGGAAGGGATCTTCATTAATCAAGCCAAGTATCTGAGGATATGATCAAGAAGTTTGATATGCAAACTGCTTCTCCAGCCAAAACTCCTTTGTCAACTACTACCAAACTCCATGCTGATCCTGATGGTCAGAGTGTGAATCAAACCCTATATAGGAGTTATATTGGATCACTCCTATATGTGATAGCCTCTAGACCTGATATCATGTTTAGTGTTTGCCTTTGTGCAAGATTCCAAGCAAATCCTAAAGAATCTCATCTCTCTAATGTCAAGAGAATCTTGAGATATCTGAAAGGAACACCTAACTATGGTTTATGGTATCCCACTGAATCCCCATTCTCTCTCATTGGCTTCACTGACTCAGACTATGCTGGATGCAATCTAGATAGAAAATCCACAAGTGGTGGATGCCATTTTATTGGATCAAGAATAATTTCTTGGTCAAGTAAAAAAGCAAACTTCAGTAGCTACCTCAACAGCTGAGGCTGAATACATTGCTGCTGGTCTATGTTGCTCTCAAGTTCTCTATCTCAAAAGTCAACTCCAACTCTTTGGGATGGATATGTCAAATATTCCTATTTTCTGTGACAATTCCAGTACCATTTCCATGACAGAAAACCCTGTCCAACATTCCAAAACCAAGCATATTGAAGTTAGGCATCACTTCATCAGAGATCATGTGGAAAAAGGAAATATCAACTTAGCCAAAGTATGCAATGAAGATAATGTCTCTGATATCCTAACAAAAGCAATGGATGAAAATAGATTTGAGATGCTAAGGGCAATGTTGGGAATGATTAACTTGCCAAAATAAAGGATTTTCATTGATAAAAGGAAAAACATTACATATGGCTGCTGTCAACAATTAGGGATCTGACAGCTAACCTTTACCTTACACTAAAACCTTCATCATTCTAAACCAAACACCTTCCTTCCAAACACCCAAGTTTTTCAAACACACCAAAACAAACACAAATACATATTACCAAAAGCTTCTCAACCCCTTCCTTCTCTCACAGCTAACCCTCATACGGACTCGACACTAAGAATTCTCTTCTTAACTGTTCCTTGGCAAATCATGAATATCCTCATCCATGAACCCATACTCATTATAGATAACATCATGAGCCTTATAAACATTCTCTTTGATCTCCCCATACCTCTCTATCCACATTGGGTGCCTCAACATGAATGGATCAATGGCTGATGATGAGAACTGTAATGAAGGACACACCCTCCTTGGTCACCATTCCTCCACAGCATTGTAAGGAGGATATTCTCTTAAAGGAGAGACAAAACTAAAAGTCCCTGATGTGTTAGCACTCTCCTGGGCAATGACAACTTGATCAGACTGAGGACCCACATCTTCCTCCTCATTCATAGCTACTGGACTCAAACACTTGAGAAACTGTGAGAACAATCTCATATAAGCCTTGGAAGGAGAACTCTGCACACCTGCAAAGTTGTCTCCAGTTCCCTCAAGAATTGTTTGACTCAGAGTAAGAGAATCCCTTGTTACTGTTGTGAACTCCTTGGCAGCTAAGAAATTAGGTTGACCAATTGGAGTGTCAATCTTAATCCTTTCTTTACTGTCAAGCTTCACTAGCTCTCCCAATGTGTAGACCCTCTCTACACCTACCCCAACCTGCCTACTTGACTCTCCCTCCTTCCCTTTTTCAAACAGCTTAATCTTAGCTGTCTAATCATCTTGACTCTCACAAACCAACTTAGCTTTACCCTTGTCTCTAGCTATCTCCTTTAACATGTTTCTCTCACCCTCCAACAGTGCTAATCTCTCCTCCTCCCAAAACTTCTTTCTTATCTCTCTCTCTCTCTTAACTTTTCTTCCTTATGTGGATCATCATTTGCCAATTGATCCACCTCCTGTTCTAAAGCATTATCTGTTTGAATTTGATATGACCAAAACTCCCTCTCAAATCTTTCCTCCCTAGTTTCCTCTACCCTTGGACTCTGAAAGACCAGTTTCTTTGCTGTCTTAGCCATCTTGCTAGGACTGAACATTGAAACTAATCTTCCCATTTACTATATGACTGAAAATGGATTGAATAATTCTCATAAACTGATACATTTCCTTTTATAGACAAATTTTGCTTTAGTCAACATAGTGGCAAAGATCATTCAAAATAGGCTTGGCTGGTCATCAAGTCTGACAGCTATGATTTGAGTTCTTGCCAAATCGAGGATTATGGGAACTTGCCACTAACATTTGTTCATTTATTTCACTGATAATCCCCTCTGAAAATTTGCCTCTCTGTACGTCCTTTATTTCCTTGTTTTATGGAAGTTATGGCACGTAATGAGTGGGGGGACAAAAAGCACTATTCATGAACAGTCACATTCTTAAATGCCCATTTTTAACCGTTGCACTAACCCACGTATTAGCCGTTAAAACTACACAAATTCACCTCTCATTACCATTTAACCTTGCGAAATTAATCCCTCTTCAAACAAACATTCTTCTCCCTCCTAAATTCCCTTCTCTGATTCTCTCTATTTTTCGAAACCCTAATTCTCTGTTCTATTCAACCATGTCTTACACTGAAGCTTATGGGTATTTCATCAAGCCTGATTTTTATGACCATGAGGTTGGAGCTCTTATTAAAGACCTTCTTGAATCTAACAACCTCTGCATTATGATGGAAGCTCAACCCCCAATCTATGAGAAATTATGTAGAGAGATTTATATGGCTGGACAGAGACTTGAAGATGGATCAATTAGAATCAACATTGAAGGAACTGAGATTCATGTATCTCCCAAGGTGATCTCTGAAGTTTACAGCATTCCAATTAAAAATGGAACCAGGAGCAACCTTTGGGACAGAAAAGATTGTGCCTTGGAGATGTTTTACAAGAGATTTTTTGATGAACCCAACTGCAATTACCAAATAGCTCAGACCAAACCCATTAAGAAGATGACCTTGCATCTGTTTAAATCTACCCTAATGGATGTTATCATCAAGGGGTTTGATGGAAAGCAGTCATCTTTTGATCAAATCAGTCCAAATGAATGGAAGCAAGAATTAAGCTTGATAGCTAAGGATGTGAATTGGAGTGTTGCCCTACTACACAATTTTCAACTGGCTACATCATCCTCACCATGGAAGTACAAGAAACAAACTCCAAGGATGAATAATTTCAGATTCATGAGTGGAATCCTACACCACTAAATTCCAAAGCTGAACCCTCCCCTAAAAGATGATTGGCTTGAAACCACCTCTCTTATGCAAACCAGGAGTTTCAACTCTAGCACATTCAGACTCAAGGGGAAGAAAAAATTGGAGTTTGGGGACAGCTCTGAAAATCTTGATGCAGCAACACAAAGACTGAAAGAGAAAGCTGAAAATGACATGAAGCTGTGGAAGTCATTGGTCCACATGATCAATGACAAGAGATCAAAAAGGAAGCATGACAAAGGTGTAGTGATCAAAGAAAAGGATCAACAGACCACTCCTAGCAAAATCAAGAAGAGGATTGGCCAAGCCAAAATGAAGAAAACTGGAAAAGAAAAGAAGCTTCCCAAAGAAAAGAAGGTACAAAAAGTGGTTGAGCAAGTAGCTGAGCAAGAGAGTGCTCAAGTGACTGATAAAGGAAATCACATTGCTGAAGAACAACAGGCTGACAGTGAGAAACCCAATCAGATCCTATTTTCAAGGCTATTGATGAGTATGTTGGTGAAGAGGAAGTTAGTCATGATAGTGAGTATGAAGAAAATCTAAGAAGAGCTGTTGCTGAGTCTCTGGTTGATGCAAGGCATGTAATGCCTAAGATCGGACAATCTTCTGGGACAGCTATGATTGCCTCTGCTCTGACAGCTAAGGTTCCTTTGCCTGCTGAAATCTCAACTGAGGTAACTCCTACCCCCTCTCCTTCTTTAAACACATTTTCTAGGAAGAGAAAAAGTGACAAAGATGCTCCCCTCTCCAAAAAGTTGAAACCCAATACACCTCAACCCTCATCAACCAAAGACCAATCCAGTTCACCTCATGATTCTGTAGCTCAAGGTATTCTCAATCTAAATCCCTCCAACATAAGCCCAAATGAGCCTAGTGTTGAAAAGAAAAGGGAATATCACGACTACGAAAAGATGAGCCTCAGTTAAGGGGGAATAGCAGTCCTCAATCCCCTATTCTGACAGCTAAGCCTTCCCATAATCAATCTTCAACCATTTCCAGTCCCTCTAATCCATCACCCATTCCTAAAAATATCCTCAGAGCATCTGAAGGATTAACCTTTGAGGGACACCCTAATTTGCTTCCAACTGTTATGGAATACTTGAGAACCCTGTTAACTGAGGAAGATATGCTAAAAGCCCTAGATCTGATCAAAACCAGAGATAGAGCCAAGAAAGCTAGCATGCCTGGTAGTGACTCTCAACCCAAATCTTTTGAAACTATTGAAACCCAAGAAACACCTGATCCTACCCCTAATTCTGAAATCCTTCCAGCCTGTGAGCCTTGGATTTTGAATTGTGATATTGATTTCTCTTTCCCCTCCATCATGGCTGCCCACCAAAGATTTAAGGGAATCACTCACTTCCCTGAGATTGCCAACCCCAATATCATTCCCAATCCTTGGCTGTTGAGTAAGAATGCAATCATGATTCATGCAAGGAATAGATGTGGGCTCATTATGTTTGGCCATGAGGAATGGAAAAAGTATAGAGCAGCTCTCCCCACTTCCTTCTTTCACAATGCCCTCAGATTGCCCAACTTCATGGACATTGCAACCATCATTGACTGGGAAATGTTGTTCTCCCAACTTTTATCAACCAACATCAATGAATGCATCTATATGCCCTCATCCCTTGTATATACTCTCTGCATTGAACTAACCAAAGAGATGTACTGAAGAATCTGCCTCAATAAAGCCAAAATCATGGTTGTCATTGCAAAGTCAAACCTGACAGCTATGTTTCCCCCTACTTCTTCACTACCTCCTTTCTTCATCCCCCTAAACACCAGATCTCTCTAAGCTAAACTCCCTCCAACCTTCAACCCCTCAACATATGTACCTCCATACCATGTGACCATCACAAATATGCAGAGATTCACAAGGTCCATGATAACCAAAATGAGACATATTTTGGAAGTCTCAGTTGGATCCAAATCTGATAAGAGGACATCCAAGGGAAAGGCCATTGAATCTGATGAGGAAGCTATCAACCTGGGAAAGAGAGTGATGGATGTGTATTTACCCATCCAAATGATGCACTTTTAGGCTTTCTTTGTGTTTGATTCCCGAGTTTTATGTATATTTGATGTGGTTTGTGAGTATTTTATGAGTACAGGGTATAGAGCTGATTAAAGGTGTATTTTATGGCTAAAAAGTGCAAAAGGAATAAAGTGGAGCGGAGCAGAGAAGGACAATAGTGAAATAAACGAGCTCCAAGGACTAAATGGGAAATATTGGAAAATTCAGGGACTGAACTGGAAATATGAAATTTTTGGACGAATTTAATTTATAAAAATTTGTGGGTTAAAATGAAAAATAAAATCTCAAAGAGCGAAGCGCAAAAGAATTCATTACAGTGGTCAAAGTGGACTTGGCAATTGTGGGAACGAAACGAATATACTTTGCACTAAAACAATACATGAGTTGGCCGAGGTATGAAGGAGTTTGGCCGGCCACTGCATGGTTTTGCCTAGGGAATTAGGGCCAAGGTTGGGCCAAGCTAAAGTTTGGGCCAAGCTAAGGAGAAGCTCACGCACAAATTGTCTGTTTATAAGGGCGGACGCGCTCTACCATTAAGGGCGGCCGCGCTAAGGAGATCAAATCATGGCTAAAGTTTCTGTCAACTTGGGCGGACGCGCTAACACTTGGGCGGCCGCGCTCCGCCGTAACCCGCAGCGGTTTTTCACAGTTTAAACGGGGGCATTCATGTATTTTCCTTACTTTGGTCCATAGTTTTACCCTATGTTATAAATAATTGATGCAGCCACACGTTAGGGAGATCATATCATATATTATTATTAGAGTTTTTATGATTTGTTTTTTTACAATTCAATTGAAGAGAAGAGTTATTCCGAATTTCAGGTTTTATCATTGTAAATTATGAGTAGCTAATTCATTAGATTTGTAGATTGGTTGGATCTTTATCCGGATTTATATGCAATAGTATTTTAATTATTTCTATTTAATTCCTTCTAGTTCAATAATAGATTTTAATTTCTTGTTCTTAGATTTGAGATGTATGTTAATATACGAACTCGTCTTTGAATAATTGGGTATTTATTGAGCCATTAATTTGGGCGATTTATACATAGACCATTATTGATTGAATAATTTGGTCTGTGCCGTAATAGAATCGGATCAATGTTAGGTTCTTTAATTCTTTTGTGTTTAATGTATTCTTAGCATATTGTGGAACCGTAATAGAATTCACAATATTAAAAGAGTATTTAGGATTGTAATCCGGCCACCTAATCGTGTCGATCCTAGCTAAAGTGAATGAACCCTAGAAGTTGAGTTAATGTTTTATAAATAAAATTCTGCATAGAATGATGGTGAAGTGAAATCCAATCTACGAATCTCTGCTCATAATCTGTTTTCTCGTTTAGTTAGTTTTAGTTATTTATTTTATGTTTTTAGTTCTAAATCAAATCTATAAACTTTGGTTACAAAATTCACTGCTTTCACTTTATTTGTTTACCAACGAGTCTCTGTGGATTCGACCCCTGCATTTGCATACTGCTACACCAGTAGTGAGTACACTTGCTCGATATTTTTATTACAAGAGGGAGATTTCCTCCATCAAGTTTTTGGCGCCGTTGCCAGGGACTTGTTGTAAGTAAACAAGTAGGTTAGGTAGTGAATGCAAGGTCGTCGTTCTTTGAAGCCTACATTGGTGCCATTGAACGACAACATAAACAGACTTAATAAAGCTAAAGACACTAAGCTTCTTGAGGAAGTATTTGAGGACGATCCCCTCTTTAATCCCCTTTTCTCGGATTCGGACACCGAACCAGAACCCTCCACCACCGAGGTAGAGGAAGATAAAGCCGAGATGGCAGAACCACCGGCATAAACTATGAATGATTTTCTGAGAGCTAGGGTAGACACATCTACCTCTTGCATAGTGTTGTCTGATGCAGCTAAAAATCTAGAGGTCAAAGGATAATACTTTGCCATGTTGCCAAGCTTTCACGGATTGCCTGGTGAGGATGCACTCACGTTCCTTAAAAAATATATTATTGTTGTTGCTCAATTTTTGTTAAGACAGGGAGTGACTGAGGAGCAAATTAGATTGAAGTGTTTTCCTTACACTCTTAAGGGAGTGGCAAAAACATGGTTGATGATGCTTGCACCGAGCAGCATTAGTACTTGGGGAGAATTACAAGATGTGTTCCTTAAAAGATATTACCCACATCATCTTTTGGCTGGTTTTAGACAGAAATTGATGATATTTTCCCAAGATGTGGGGGAGCCCTTTCATGAGGCATGGGAAAGATTTAATACAATGTTAATGCAATGTCCCCAACACAATTTCACACTACCCTCACTGAACCAAGCCTTTTATGATGGCTTGAATGACAATGGTCAATCAATGGTTGACAATGCTGCTGGAGGCTCAATAGTAGCCAAGACCCCGGATGAGACTAAAGCGTTATACGAGATGTTGAGTGCTAACTCTCAACAAAAGAGTTCGAGGGGTAAAACAAGGGGGGTACTTGAATTGAATGCTAGTGATAATATTTCAAAGCAGATTGCACTTTTAAATAATAAATTGGATAAATTGACTGCTTGTGGCACTTCTGCTGGTGCCAATGTTATTACTGATTATTGTACAAATTGTGGTTTATCATCTCATGTGACTAATATGTGTCCAAGTGCAGTAAATTTCTCTTATCATCCTGAACAGGCACATGCTTTCAACGGATATGACAAAGGCCACCACCCCAAGGCAACCAATATGGCAACTACAATCCATGGGGTGGCCATCCGAATCAGCAAATAAAACCCCTTCATGTGCCACCACCTGGACAACATGGTAAGTGCGCGCGTGGGAGCCTGGCGGTTCGCGGCTAAGGATGGAGATGCAGCAAAGTAATAAATACGAAGTAGCTGCGTTTGAAAAGGTGGGCACACAAGTAGAGCAACTTGTGAAGGTTGCCCAAGAGTTGATGAAAGAGAAAAACCCACCTGAGCAAGCAAAGTCAATCACAACAGTGTGGGATGAAAGTGAGGAAATTGAGGAGGTATTTCTATCTTCTCTTGATAATATTGATTGTTTTGATAATAATGATGATGTTAATGAGAATGAAAAAGTTAATCATGTTCAAAAAGACCCCGGGTGTTTCACTATTCCAATTTCTTTAGGGGGTCAAAATTTTAAAGGTTTGTTGTATCTTGGGGCAAGTGTCAATGTGATGCCCTTTCATGTTTTTAAAAGTTTGGGGGTATGTGAGTTGAAACCACCCAAGAGAGACTTGCAATTAGCGGATCTCTCAATCAAAAGACCCTTAGGGGTTATTGAAGGGGTGTTGGTTAAAATTGATAAAATCATTATCCCCATTGACTTTTATGTGATGTGCATGGAGGGATCAAGTGAGGAACAACTGAAAACTCCCATTCTGCTTGGGAGGCCATTTATGTTTGACACTAAGGCCACCATTGATGTGTGTCAAGGGGTGGTGTCTTTGAGAGGCATGGGGGAAGAATGCAAGTTTGATATGTTTAAGAATGACAAGAACCTTCCCCCCAAAGATAGTTTTGTAGGAGCCATAAATGATTTTCCAATTTTTAAAGATGATGTGAATGGATGTGAGAAAAGTGGGGATAATGCGGACGTTTGTCCCTTGGCTAGTAACATTAAGGCCGACCAATACTCTAGGAGTAACGGGTCTATCACACCCCACACGACTCCCATAAAGAGTCGAATCCATCACATTTACCACAAGGGCCTTCAAAATCGAGCGTTAGTGAGGAGAGTTATAGTGATTTATCTAATTCCATATTTTCAAATATTTTTGTGCATGATAACTCTCTTGATTTTGGTTGCGAGAATGGTGTTCTGCAGGTTGCAGAAAAGATTGAGTTTGGGGGTGGAAGCCCCAATAAAAAGAAAAGAAAGAGGGGTAAGCACAAGCGTAAAATTTCAAAAATAAATGTGGCTTCACCCCTACTTGTTGACAATGGAGAGCTGATTTGGAAAGAGAAGGGCGTTTGTGCCCGTGAGGAGAAGAGATGGTCCAAAGGCCGCAAAGCTAAGGCCAAGTAAGCTTGGGACCATAGTCGGGCTAACGACTTTAACCAAATGCGCTGCTTGGGAGGCAACCCAATGAGGTATGTTTTATTTTTATGTTAATTACTGCTTAGTCGTGTCATATCTTCCGTTGAGCCCAAGGCACGCTTTTGTTCTCTTTGCTCTGAGGACATAGCATGTTTTGAGTTTGGGGGTAGACATCTCTCCGAGTTTGTGGGTTTATAGGGGAGTGTATATAGTGTCACCCTCCAAAAAAATAGAAAAATTTAAAAATTTTGTTCTGTTCATAGTTGGGATGTTGGCCAAAGTCTGTGATGATTAGAGTGTGCTTTAATTTTAAAATCACATGTGCTATTATTAGTGTGGTGATTGGGATTGCATTGAAACATTTAAATTATGATTGCACCACCTCTCACTTCCGTATTATATTCTTGGTCATTGTCATCAACTTAGGTGCCTTTTATGGGATCACTTCGTGTATTCTCGGGGTCCCTAGAACATGTTTGCATGATTGTCAATAACACGTCAATAGGTTACTTGATATATATGGCGATTCTTTGAATCCCTTTTTGTGAGCCTTAAACTTTCTAGTCACTTATATAAAATTTTCCGCTAGAACCCCTTTTGAGCTTGAAAAAGAATGGAATCTCTCACAAAGTGGGAGGTTATCTTAGACCACCATTCGCCTTCATTTGTACCTTCATTATCCCACCCTTTTAACTTATACACTATTTTCTCACCTTTTCAAGAAAGTGAAACTAGGGAAAGAATGGGGATATTTTGGGGGATGTCATGAAAATCAAAGGATTGAGTGGAAATTGATCACGAAAATAAAGAAGTGGGTCATGTTATGTAATAAAAAGAGGGGCTTGAGCAAAATATTAAATGCACATTCTTTGTGATACATTTGTGCAAAGTTAAAAAAAAAAAGTCTTGCCCTCTCTAATGTTGAAGTGGAAATTGTGTTTCAAGGTGACCAAAGAAAGTAATGGAATGTGCTCAACCCCATGTCAATGTATGAAAAAGTTTTAGTTTGTGGGTTGGCACATTGGGAAGTAATAAGGGTGAGCGGAGGAATTATCACCAAAGTGAGGATGTATTGTTACAAGAAGACTTTCTAGTTTCACTTTCTTATGTTCGTATGTCCCTACCTTCATTTGTAGCCATGAACCTAGCCCTCGCGAATTGTCACGCTTAACTTCTAAGCCATATTATTCTTTCAAAATTGAGTAACCGGGTTGACAATTGTGTAAATATGCATATGAGTGTCCTTTTTGGGTTGTACTGTTTATGACATACTCCCTCCGTCCCGTCCGAAAGGGCACAAATTTCCTTTTTGGGCGTCCCATTTAAAAGGGCACAACCCCAAAAAGGAAAGTTTTTAATATTTTTATACTCTTCCTACCCCACTCATTCTCTCTCCTACTTTACTTTTACACTCACAATATTCTCTCTCCTAACTATTCCTCCCACTCATTCTCTCTCCTATTTAATTTTTCATACTCACAACATTTAACCTTTTTATCTTTCTTACATCACTTTCCTTATTCATTTCTTAATTTCCGTGCTAGGAGGCAAAATTGCCCTTTCGGGCGGGACGGAGGGAGTATTTATTAAGAGCATCACTTAGTGAATCCATAAACAATCTTAGGTTGTTGGCAGTGACCTCCCATAATTCATTCACCATTCAGGCCGCGGTGGAAAATTGTGAGTTTTATGCTTCAATGTGATTGTAATCCCATTACTGTGGTGGCACTTGTTGATTATGTGTGTTGGTGAGAATCTGAGACTTGTTTGGCCAATGACTCATCTGTGATAGAACATCCCAAAAATAATTATTTTGCTTTAATGTTTTATTATTAGTAGTTAGAGTAGCTGTATTTTACTTCTTTTAGTTTTGTTTTACTCGGGACGAGCAAAAGGTTAGTTTGTGGGTGTTTGATGGATGTGTATTTACCCATCCAAATGATGCACTTTTAGGCTTTCTTTGTGTTTGATTCTCGAGTTTTATGTATATTTGATGTGGTTTGTGAGTATTTTATGAGTACAGGGTATAGAGCTGATTAAAGGTGTATTTTATGGCTAAAAAGTGCAAAAGGAATAAAGTGGAGCGGAGCAGAGAAGGACAATAGTGAAATAAACGAGCTCCAAGGACTAAATGGGAAATATTGGAAAATTCAGGGACAGAACTGGAAATATGGAATTTTTGGACGAATTTAATTTATAAAAATTCGTGGGTTAAAATGAAAAATAAAATCTCAAAGAGCGAAGCGCAAAAGAATTCATTACAGTGGTCAAAGTGGACTTGGCAATTGTGGGAACGAAACGAATATACTTTGCACTAAAACAATACATGAGCTGGCCGAGGTATGAAGGAGTTTGGCCGGCCACTACATGGTTTTGCCTAGGGAATTAGGGCCAAGGTTGGGCCAAGCTAAAGGTTGGGCCAAGCTAAGGAGAAGCTCACGCACAAACTGTCTGTTTATAAGGGTGGACGCGCTCTACCATTAAGGGCGGCCACGCTAAGGAGATCAAATCACGGCTAAAGTTTCTGTCAACTTGGGTGGACGCGCTAACACTTAGGCGGCCGCGCTCCGCCGTAACCCGCAGCGGTTTTTCACAGTTTAAACGGGGGCATTCATGTATTTTCCTTACTTTGGTCCATAGTTTTATCCTATGTTATAAATAATTGATGCAGCCACACGTTAGGGAGATCATATCATATATTATTATTAGAGTTTTTATGATTTGTTTTTTTACAATTCAATTGAAGAGAAGAGTTATTCCGAATTCCAGGTTTTATCATTGTAAATTATGAGTAGCTAATTCATTAGATTTGTAGATTGGTTGGATTTTTATCCGGATTTCTATGCAATAGTATTTTAATTATTTCTATTTAATTTCTTCTAGTTCAATAATAGATTTTAATTTCTTGTTCTTAGATTTGAGATGTATGTTAATATACGAACTCGTCTTTGAATAATTGGGTATTTATTGAGCCATTAATTTGGGCGATTTATACATAGACCATTATTGATTGAATAATTTGGTCTGTGCCGTAATAGAATCGGATCAATGTTAGGTTCTTTAATTCTTTTGTGTTTAATGTATTCTTAGCATATTATGGAACCGTAATAAAATTCACAATATTAAAAGAGTATTTAGGATTGTAATCCGGCCACCTAACCGTGTTGATCCTAGCTAAAGTGAATGAACCCTAGAAGTTGAGTTAATGTTTTATAAATAAAATTCTGCATAGAATGATGTTGAAGTGAAATCCAATCTACGAATCTCTGCTCATAATCTATTTTCTCGTTTAGTTAGTTTTAGTTATTTATTTTATGTTTTTAGTTCTAAATCAAATCTATAAACTTTGGTTACAAAATTCACTGCTTTCACTTTATTTGTTTACCAACGAGTCTCTGTGGATTCGACCCCTGCATTTGCATACTGCTACACCGGTAGTGAGTACACTTGCTCGGTATTTTTATTACAAGAGGGAGATTTCCTCCATCAGAGAGCTTCTGGTGCTGCTCCCAATGTATTGTGTCTAGTGATGATGAAGAAGATGCTCCAGTGAAGCAAGTGAATCAATTTCCAACCTCTGCTGTTCTCACTGTCACCACAGATCCTCCTCATCACCCAGCTCAACAAACCATCTCTCTGCAGTCAAATCCTTTCTTTTCTAACCTATTTGCAGGAACCAGAGGCCAAAGCTCTAGAGCAAAGAATGCTCCCAAATGGGGTAATCTTAGGTTAAGAGATGATGAAGAACCTCTACCCAAAGCTGTTCTCAAGGAAAGGCAAGATCAAACCTTCACCTATGATGATGAGATGAGCTGGGAATGGAACAATGAAATGTATTTCAGAGGTGTTGATGAGAAGATGAGAAAGGTGCTGCTAGCTGAAAGAGATGAGCTCCTTGCAGCAAGAAGAGAAAGAGATGAATTTTCTGATTAAAAATTTTTTGTCTTTTTTGTGGCTAAGTCTTTTAAACCCTACCTTTTATTCCCTGCTTTAAACAAATGTTATTGTGGATAATTTGTTTGTTTTAGCTCTTGTGATTGAATCAAGAAGATTAGTTTTATCTTCATTGGTATATTCAATTCATAAGTATCTTGCAGGTTATATCTTTTACTAGATATATTATTTTGCCAAAAGGGGGAAATTGTTAGGATCGAACTATGTAAACCACATAGTTATACAGGGTTTTGACAAAGAAACATATCCTATCCAATGTTATCTAACAGCCAAGATAAACTCATGAACATTGGACAGCCATGACTCAACTGCACATCACATAAATCAACTGGACAGCAATGATGTAATGATCAAACACAAGACCAATCATATAAATCAATGTATTTATTTACAAGAGGATCATTACATAATCATCTACCCAACTCCTTGTCTCCTAAAATTGCTAACTCAAAGAACTAAGCCTGACAGCTAAGGTTCTCAACAGCAGAGGTCGCATCCCTCTGACAGCTATGATCTTCAGCAACAACAGCAGTGATGTATTTCTGTGATAATCAAGATGTGCCTTGCCCAATCTCTCTCAACAGATGTTGCCAGCTCATCTCCATGAAGATCATATAAAATGGTTGCAGATTACAGCCTGTTATTATCCAGTCATCAAGGCTCTAAATGCAAATACTATTTCACCCACTTGCATTTACTCCCTTGTCTCCTCCAACGGCTATATTCAAGCCTATAAAAGGAAACCTTCAAGACTGAAGACAACGCCCCTTCAACACACAACCTTTACAACCTTACTTTCAACCTTTCCACACCTGCAAACCCTGCAACCAACAATCAAACAATCTGAGACACTTGTAACTGTAATTCAGGTGTATAAACTATTGTGTAAACCACTTAAGACTAACTTTAAGTAAGAATTGTAATTTGCTTCGTAACAAGCAAATCCCTAATTGACTGTACTAATTAGGAAGAGGAGGTTCAAGGAACTTGCCTAACCAATCCTTTGTAAATCTTAAAGGGAACTATTTTTAAGTGGATTGATCTCACTTGTCAAGGTTGACAGTGAGGGTGGACGTAGGAGGAGTGAACTCTGAACCACCTTAAAATTCTTGTGTTCAATTGGTATTATCACACAACACACACACACATCCACACACACTTACACTACTCACTTGTCTTTACATTATTTCAACACTATTTATTCCGCTACACATTACACTCTTGTCTTTTAAATCAGTTAGTATCTGACAGCTAAGATTTCACCTCAGCTGTCCAAACTTAACTGCCTAACCTTTTTACTGATTAAGCAAACAGGACCTTTCAAAGACCAAAATAACCCCAACTAAAAGTTCAAAAACACCAGCAAAAACGGAATAAGGAAACAGCCTCGTCAACGGAGGCGCCAGCCTCGTTCCCAGTCAGTCGTTTTGTAGATGAGGCGGCCGCATGGCCTAGTCTGGGGCGCCAGCCTCGCGTCCAGAAGGTTAGCCCTGGTTTCCTTCAGCTGAGGCGCACGCCTGGTCACTGATGGGGCGCTCGCCTGGCTTACAGCTCCTTGGCCTGTTTGATTTGTCTGCCGCCTGGATCACAGCTGCTTGGATTGTTTGAGTTGCCTGTGGAACTACATCATCCTCCCCTTGTTGAAAAAAACTCGACCACGAGTTGCCATTATCATCAATGTCTCCGTGGTAAGCTGATAAATCTGAAACATTGAATGTTGTTAAGCCAGCTTTTCCATCATCCTTTGAAGGTTCTGCATCAGTCCCCCAGCTCCCTCCAAAAGATAGGGAAAGACGTGTGAGTCCCGTGTATCTATCAACAGTCTCTTTCGAAAATGGTTCCTATGACTCTGAGAAAATGAGTAGCAACGCATTTGAGGGATTCACAAAACACATTTGGATTATATTCTTCTATGTATTGTGATATGTTGGAGTAATAGAAATGCACCGTTTACCTGGTTTTCTGAGATTCATAGGGTACACTTGGCCCTTGTTTTCAATTATTATCATCAACTTTAAGAAAATACTATTTTTACCACTAAAAACTATAATTTTATCAATTTGGACCCTCGTTAATTTAGGAAAAAAATACAACTTTATGGGGCACATATTTATATACCAATGACTCAGATCTTGTTGTTGGTATGTGCTAACTTGTTTGAGTTCAAAGTTGTTTCCTTTGTCATGCGTAGAGGAATTAAGGATGCAGTTGTATCTTCTAACATGCACTTTTTCATGTTATCCAGTTCTAATGCACACAGGTTACTGTCGTCCAACTGCTTCTCCTCCTCCACCTGCTATTCAAGAGCTACGTTCTACCGTCAGAGTGTTACCTCCTCAAGATTGTAATAGGTTTGATTTGACTAGAACTTTAGGACATCAAACTTGATTTGTATGACTAAAATTTGTAGGCACTTGTTTTAGTGTTGCATAACATTCTATTTTGTGTACACATCTAGTTTGTTGTGCTACTCCCTCCATCTCAAAATGAATGATTAACAATTTTTCAAATTTGATCTTGGGCAAAAGTAAATTTAAAAACTTGTTGATCATTATTTTGGGATGGAGGGAGAACAATATTTTGTTGTACATGTGTTCAAATGAAATTGGCAGAATAAATGGACTTTTTTTAAAGAAAAATATTCTTTACAACGTTTTCATTAAACGTTGTAGTAAACTATATAAACAAGGTTTTCAAAAAACTTTATAAAAACAAATACAATATATTTTTATTTTATTTTTGGTGCATAAATACAACATTTTCGTGAAACGTTGTCATATCATTTTTGACAACATTAAAAAACGTTGTCTAAAATTGAGACCTATTACAACGGTGGCTAACACAATGTTTCAAGAAACGTTGTAAAAACCTTATAACAACGATTAAAAAACGTTGTTAAAGGGCTTTTTTGTTGTAGTGCTTGCTCATCAAAATCCACTCGTTTGCCACCATTGGTGAAACGCCCTCCTAGTAGGCCAATAAAGAAAAGAATACCTTCTCAAGGAGAGATTGTGAAGAAGAAAAAGAAATGTGGTAGATTTGGAAAGTTAGGGTACCATAATAGTAGGACTTGCAAAAGAAGCTATCTAGTTTTTTACATACGTTGTACTTTTTACTTGATTCAGTAGTATTAAAATTACTATACAACATTGTAGTATTGAACGGGATATTTCGTGATGGGCCAGGACCAATACGTCCCTACGAAATATGGGCCCAGCAAGACGACTAAGGGATCAAGACTAATGAAGCCCATCAAGGTTTGGGTCATGGCCCGTCGTACCATAGATGGCGGTCGTCGCCAATGAGCGACCAAGCCCATCTAATGACAAGCCATCTCACCACCTGGATCAGTGCCCATCTAACGGAGAATGACCGTCATCGCCATTGAGCAACCTAACTCATCTGGAGAACGAGACAACTCACTCGTCCATTCGCTCGTCGAGTCATCTATTTATGCTACGATCTTACTGGACATACAGCTCCAGGTTGTCCCTTCATTTAGCTTCCTCAATAAGATTGTTCAATAGGCTATTTTGGGATAAAGTCAGGCCTACCACTGGGCCATTCTGCACGTGCATTCACGGAACCAGTAGTAGCGCCAAAAGTGTACAGGTTGACTTTCTATTATAGGGCAAACAAATTATTCGTGTCAGACACAACAGTGTCCTTACTTAGGCGGAGCAATCCCAGTATGCCACGTGTACGCCTAGGGAACAAAGCTAATCCAACGGTTGGCAACTATCCAATCCAACGGTCCAGATGGAAACCCTAGTTCCATTTCATCCACTATAAATATGATAACAATATCATGAGCCAAGGTAATGCATATTTGCATATTCACGTATACACACACCCACCATATTTTTATCACCTTTCTCCAGTCCAAACACTGATTCTCACGCAGGAGGGTCTTGCCGGACAAGCCCCGGCGCAGTTCACGGTGTATTTCTTGTATTGTGCAGATCAGAAGTCAACCCAAATCATTTGCTGGATCTAGAGCTGAGCCCGAACGTATTCCTGCGTCATCAGATTGGTTCCATCGTCGAGAAACATTCATCAGTGATCTTCAACAAAGGAAAAGCAACCGGATAACCTGGATATGGTGTCAGACGGACACACAACTAGCAAATCAACCGGAGATGCAGGCCGGCCACCATTTCCTCAGCAGTGCCAACAAGAAAACCCCAGACCTCCCTCACCTCAACCTAGGAACCCTAATCTGAGGGTTACCAGGTCACATGGTGTGGTAGATGACACTGGCCTTCCCACTGCAAGGAGGAGAGAAAAGTGTTGTGAAAATCACGCCCACGCAGCGGAAAACGGACCGAACTATGGAGATGTAATAGGGGCAACACACACGAAAAGTAAATCACACACAAAGGAACACACAAGAATGTTAACCCGGTTCGTTGCAACGACAACTACGTCCGGGGGCGCTACCAAGCCAAAATATTATCACTATAATATTTTCAGATGTTTACAATCACAGCACCAATTTGTTTCTAGGCTACCACATGTATTTATAGGATACAAGAAATCAAATCCTAGCAATAAAAGGATTCCTAACTTAAGAAAGTAATCTTCTTTCTTCACAAGTCCTTCCAAATATTACTACCAAAAGGAATCACCAATGCAAGAGGAGATCTAATCAAAATAGGAAACAAATCTGCTGCAGAAGAATCCTCCTTGATCTCACCAACTCCTCCGACCGCGGTTCAAATTCCTTTATCCATGGTTTTGACTCCACATCCCAACAATCTCCCACCTGGAGACAAACCATCCATGATACCTCTCTTGAAATAAATTTCAGTGGCCAGCTATTGCGTTGGTAGCGCCCGGCCTCTTGTCTAGTTATCCAAGTGAGTTGAAGCTGAGCTACGCTTCAACATAACTGTCGGTTCTACCATGCTCCGAGTCTTCATTCCGAATGATCCTCCCTGCACATCCCCGCTCACTTGCTTGCTAACTATCGATCCTGAACAGCGCGAATCCACGTGCCCCACACAATCACAAGCTTGGAACCTTTGTGTGTTCTTTGCAACCCATCGCATCACCGTTCTAGATCCCGCTCCCATGTTGACCAAATTGGCTCCGCGTCGGCCGACTTCATTACCCAATTTTCTATCAACATACCGTTTAGTGAAATTTCTCCCACCATGGCGATCTCGGCCACCACCATTCATCATTGGGATGCGCCTTCGTTTCCCCCAACGACTCATGTTGCATGTGGTATACAACATATTTTCCACGCCGCCACGAGCCACCAAGCTAGCTCCGCGGTTTACCTTCCATGTCCCACAACCGAAGGTCACCACACAACCCTCCTTATCAAGTTGCCTTATGGAAATCAAGTTCCTCTTCAAATCCGGAATATGTCGCACGTCACGTAGCCGCAAAACAGTCCCATCCGTTGCTTTGACCCGAACAACCCCCTTTCCAATGACCTTGACAGGATGATCGTTTCCCAAGCGAACAACCCCAAAATCACCCGGAACATACTGCTCCATTCTTTCTGCAATAGTGCAAGAATGAAACGTCGAGCCCGAATCCAAAACCCACGAATCCGTTGAACTGCTCCCACCCAAGATTAATACATCCGCTAACTCCTCTGCAACATTCAATTCCTTCGCTCTGCTGACCGCCGGACAACTTCTCCTAAAGTGCCCCTTCTCCCCACAATCGTAACAAGTAATCACCTTCTTGCCACTCTTACCCTTTTCACCGATATTCAGTGCTAGCCCCGATGTCCCTGCCTTACTCTTTCTACGAATTTCTTCGCCAAGAATCACATCAACGACATCCGCAAACTTCAACTTCACTTTTCCTGTTGAAACGTTAACTGCTATCGCAGTCGTATCCCAACTTTCCGGTAAAGAAGAAAGTAAAATCAACGCTAGTACCTCATCATCAAGAGTAACAGCCACGGAAGACAGTTGGGTCGCAGTAGATTTGAATTCACTTATGTGCTTTGTCGCCGACATGCCCTCCACCATCCTTATGTTCAACAGCTTCCTCATCAGATGAGCCTTGTTCGCCGCCGATGGTGCCTCGTACATGCTCGCCAACATCTGCAACATCTCCATGGTAGTCTTCGCCTCCAAAACATTCTTCGCGACATCCTTGGTCAACGTTTGCCTAACAAGCCCTAACGCTTTCCGATCCAAGATTTCGAATTTTGCTTCCTCTATGTCATCCGACTTTTCTTTTAATGGTAGATACAAATCCTTGTTCCACAAAACATCCTCGATCTGCGTCTTCCAAAAATTGAAATCCGTCCCATCAAACTTTTCGATCAACACCTTATTACCATCCTCCAAAGCTCCCAAGAAATCCATAGCAAAAGATAACCCAAGCAACGATTCGACAAAACCAAGAGCTCTGATACCAGTTGTTGTGAAAATCACGCCCGCGCAGCGGAAAACGGATCGAACTATGGAGATGTAATAGGGGCAACACACACGAAAAGTAAATCACACACAAAGGAACACACAAGAATGTTAACCCGGTTCGTTGCAACGACAACTACGTCCGGGGGCGCTACCAAGCCAAAATATTATCACTATAATATTTTCAGATGTTTACAATCACAGCACCAATTTGTTTCTAGGCTACCACATGTATTTATAGGATACAAGAAATCAAATCCTAGCAATAAAAGGATTCCTAACTTAAGAAAGTAATCTTCTTTCTTCACAAGTCCTTTCAAATATTACTACCAAAAGGAATCACCAATGCAAGAGGAGATCTAATCAAAATAGGAAACAAATCTGCTGCAGAAGAATCCTCCTTGATCTCACCAACTCCTCCGACCGCGGTTCAAATTCCTTTATCCATGGTTTTGACTCCACATCCCAACAAAAAGAGGCCCGCTCCTGAGAGACAACGATAACCCCCATTGGAAAGAAGGACCGAGGGAGCTACTGTACGAAATAAGGGAGGCCCATCCAACCCACATCTCGACAGAACCGCTTTCCTCGTTGAGAGAGCGAATGCCCTTCATGAACTCCTGAGAATCCAGAA
Source organism: Adenophora triphylla var. japonica (assembly GCA_022495995.1). Lineage (NCBI taxonomy): Eukaryota > Viridiplantae > Streptophyta > Magnoliopsida > Asterales > Campanulaceae > Adenophora > Adenophora triphylla. Next base: position 23,024 of record JAFEMH010007748.1, read on the forward strand.
TGAGCTTATACAAATGGCCGAGGACCAACCCCCACAGGCATCCCATAATACTGTCTCGTCGGGAAGGAGAAGGAACCAGAGAGGGAACGATGGTCGTCGTGAAGGAACCGCCGCCGAGAATGAACGGATAGTACCACAACTCGACCTCAGAGAGCATCTCAATCAGCGACGAAGTGAGGGAATCCCATCGCAGCGACGGCGCGATGAGGCAGATGGTGAGCCTCGTAGATCTCTAGCCAACGAAAACCTTGAGCAGAATCAGAACCAAGTTGTTCGCGGTCGTCAAATGACCCCTTCATTGAGGAATGAATGAGTGGCAAGCTATAGGGGCAGGACGCGCACTCCCCCTCGTCATGGACGGGAACAGTCATGATCCTATAGGCCATCTCTACCCCCCAAGTTATAGGAGAGAGAGAACCATCTCTCGACAACCTGCTCCCTCCGAGAGGCAACGGTCGAACACCGTTTCCCGGGGGCCTCGTCGAGATAGGATCCCTCCCACCGGCCCTGCAGGCGATATTGATATGCGAGAATTTTTAAGACTCAAACGTCAAGTTGAGGAATTGACGGCCAAAAGGAACAATGTGGACAGTGACGATTCTGAAGATGATGTTGGTACCTTGAAACCTCTAGCACCATGGATGCTCGAGCTTGGACCTCCCGAACCAGGATTTAAACTACCTGATTTGAAACAATACGACGGCTCGACGAGTACATTAGATCACATGCAACATCTTGAAGCCCAAATGTGTGTGGTGTCTAGAACTTCGGGACATGATAACGTGATGTGTAAGGCTCTTACGAGCACATTGACTGATGCCGCTCTGAGATGGTTTAGAAGCCTTCCGAAAGGAAACATTGATTCATGGAAACAGATGAGGAAGAAATTCTTGGGAAGATTTGCAACAGCCGGAGATCATCGCAAGACTGTGAACGATCTGAGTAATATCACTCAGGGAGCCAATGAAAGCTCTATAAATTATTTTAAGAGGTTCAAAAAGTTGGTTGATCAGATCGACAAGGATCTGACGGATCGAGAAATTATTAACTGTTTCAGACATGAAATTGTTTCTTCAACCCTGGACTACGAGCTTCAGGTCCACCCGACCAAATCCAGGAAAGACCTCTACGCTAAGGCTTATGCGGTAGCCGAGGCTGAAGAGAGGAAATTACAAAGAGATGGTAAGTCCGTCGTTAGCAACGAGGCGGAAAAATCCAAGAAGGATAAGGTCTGTGATAAGGGAAAGAACAAGCAGGGAAAGGCTGAAAAAGTGCCTGATTCGTACACTCCATTGACCGTGTCACGGGCAGATATACTGAGCAATGTGGATTTCGGGCCGGCGCCAAAAATGAACCCCAATGCTAAGGGGAAAAAGAACATGAACAAGTATTGTGAATATCACCGAGACAAGGGGCATGACACGGAGGAATGTTTCAGTTTAAAAAAGATTATTCAAAGGTGAATAGATGACGGTCGTCTTGATAATTATGTAAGGAGGGATCGTCCAGCGGCCAATAACCGATCCCCTAACAACGACCCTCCCGAGAGGCAACCAAGAATGGTCCTAGTGATCTCTGAGGAGACGAGCAAGAACCAAATCAAGAGCGCTATCTACCATCTGAAGAAAGCCCCCCATGTTCCCCCAAAGTCTGAAATTCCAAATGACGTGATCAGTTTCTACCCATATACTCATTACAACATGCAAAGCATCAAAATCAAGATTCAAAGCCAAGAACAAAATTTTTTTTTTATTTTCCTCATAATTTTCGAAAAAAAAAAGAAAAATCACCCAAAAATCAATTTCAACCAAAAATCGACAAAGGGAATGAAAAGATTCGAAGTATACCGTTCGGAGACTCGGATCAGTGGCCCAATGTTGCCAAGCATCGGGGTATGGTTCCTCCGCAATCGATTGCGAAAGAGTGTAATGTCTCCTCATTCGAACGAGCTCCAATCGTCTCTCCGCGACCGGGCCACGTCCTTGGCCTTGAAAAGCACCTCCCGCGTGTTCCATTGCTTGAAAATCGAAGAAAAACGAAAGAATTTTGGAGCTTTTTGGACAACAATGGCGGTTTTCTTCTTCTCCCTCGTCTCTCTCTCTCGTAAAAGCTGTAAATGGGGAAGAGGGAACTGAAAAGGGCGTTGGCCCTCATTTAAAACCCTCTGGACTTCGATCTCCTCCGCGCGGATAGGGTTGTAAGGGTCAAAATGACCCTTTTGCCCTTTAAAATTTCAGGACTCTGCAGTTCAGTCCTCAACTTAACAGAGTTAACCAAAGTTAACCAAAGTCGACCCCCTTTCAAGGAAATCATCCACGGCAGTCAAACGTAAGTCCGATCTCCCCGAGAAAGATAACGGGATCCCGTATCTTTCATCCCCGGCAGTCAAACGTAAGGCCGATTTCTCCGAGAAAGATAACGGAATCCCGTATCTTTCATCAAAATCATCCAACGGCAGTAAAACGTAAGTCCGATCTCCCCGAGAAAGATAACGAGATCCCGTATCTTTCATCAAAATTAAGTAGGAATATTATTTTGATTTCATATTTGGATAATGAAGGTATGAAGGTTTTAATTTTCTTATATGTGATAAGAAGTTTTCCATTTACAAGAGTGATATGCATTATTGTATTGTTGTTTCATTCAATGGTCTTTATATCCTTGATGTTGAAAATCGTGATAATGATGTCTATAACATTAACAAGAGATCTAAACCCAATGATGTAAACCACACTTACTTATGGCATTGTCGTCTTAGCCATATAAATGAGAAACGCATTTCTAAACTCCACAAAGATGGATTTTTAGACTCACATGATTATGAATCTTATGAGACATGCGAATCTTGCTTACTTGGAAAGATGACCAAGGACCCATTTATCAAAACTGGTGAAAGAGCGAGCAACTTATTAGGACTCATACATACCGATGTATGTGGGCCTATGAGTAGCGATGCTAGGGGAGGATTTTGGTACTTCATAACATTCACTGATGATTATAGTAGATTTGGATATGTTTATCTAATGAAACATAAGAGTGAATTGTTTGAGATATTTCGAATATTTCAAAATGAGGTGCAAAACCAACTTGGCAAAACTATTAAAGTACTTCAATCCGATCGAGGTGGTGAATATTTGAGCCAAGAATTTGACAGTCATCTTAAGAGTTTTGGAATCGTTTCAGAACTCTCTCCACCAGGAATACCACAATGGAATGGTGTGTCTGAGAGGAGGAATAGAACTTTGTTGGACATGGTTCGTTCTATGATGAGTCAAGTTGAGCTTCCTTTATCCTTTTGGGGACATGCACTAGAAACTGCTGCTTTTACTATAAACAGAGTTCCTACCAAATCGGTTCAAAAGATCCCATATGAGATGTGGCATGGAAGAAAACCAAGTTTGCCTTTCATGAAGATTTGGGGTTGCGACGCATATGTCAAGAAGTTAACTTCTGACAAGCTAGCACCTAAATCTGATAAATGTGTTTTCGTGGGTTATCCTAAGGAAACCAAAGGATACTATTTCTACAATCGAAACGAGAACAAAGTGTTTGTTGCTCGAAATGGTACTTTCTTAGAAAAAGAGTTTCTTCACAAAGGAACCAGTGGGAGTAAAATAGATCTCGAAGAAATTCGAGAACCCAAAAACAACATTAAACCTATGGTAGAGACTGAACCAAGTTCACAAATAGTTGTGGAACCGGTTCAAGATGCATAAGTTCTTCGCCGAAGTGGTAGGTCACGATCCAAATCCGAGAGATATGGATTTCTCGTTACGGAAAGTGATGAAGTAGAGTTAATCGAAAACGATGAACCTACTTGCTATCAAGAGGCGATGTCCGCTCCTGATTCGGAAAAATGGCAAGAGGCCATGAAGTCCGAATTACAATCCATGGCTAATAATCAAGTTTGGAACTTGATTGATCCACCCAAAGGTGTAAAAACTATAGGGTGCAAATGGGTCTTCAAGAAGAAGACCGACATGGATAGGAAGGTGCACACCTATAAGGCTAGGCTTGTGGCGAAGGGATATAGGCAGATTCATGGCATCGACTATGATGAAACCTTTTCACCTGTAGCTATGCTTAAGTCTATTAGAATTTTAATTGCCATAGCCACATATTATGACTATGAGATATGGCAAATGGATGTCAAAACAGTTTTTCTTAATGGGAAGTTACTTGAGGATGTATACATGATACAACCTGAAGGTTTTTGTCAGTCCAGAAAATTCTAACAAGGTGTGTAAATTGCAGAAATCCATTTATGGATTGAAGCAAGCTTCTAGGAGTTGGAATCTACGTTTTGATGAAGCAATCATGGAGTTTGGCTTTATCAAGAACGAAGATGAACCTTGTGTATACAAGAAAATCAGTGGGAGCGTAGCACTATTTTTAGTGTTGTATGTCGACGATATCTTACTCATTGGAAATGACATTCCTGCACTACATACTGTCAAATCTTGGTTGGAAAAGTGCTTTTCGATGAAAGATATGGGCGAAGCTGCATATATCCTTGGTATCAAGATCTATAGAGATAGATCCAAGAGGATGATTGGTTTAAGTCAAAGTACTTACATTGACAAGGTTCTTAGAAGATTCCAAATGGAAAATTCTAAAAGGGGAAACTTGCCAATGTTATTGGTATATCTCTTAGCAAGAATCAAAGTCCTAGGACTAATGATGAGCGAAAGAGAATGAATGATATTTCATATGCTTTGGTAATTGGGTCTATCATGTATGCTATGTTATGTACTAGACCCGATGTCTCATGTGCTCTAAGCATGACGAGTAGGTACCAATCGGATCCCGGCGAACCACATTGGATAGCAGTCAAGAATATCCTTAAGTACTTACGAAGAACTAAGGATGTATTCTTGGTCTTTGGAGGAATGGAAGAAGATCTTGTAGTGAAAGGCTACACAGATGCTAGCTTCCAAACCGACAAAGATGATTTCAGATCGCAGTCTGAATTTTTGTTTACGCTAAATGGAGGCACTGTGAGTTGGAAAAGTTCCAAGAAAAGTACCGTCGCTGATTCTACAACTGAAGCTGAGTACATAGCGGCATCTGATGCAGCTAAGGAAGTCGTTTGGATCAAAAAGTACATTAGTGATTTGGAAGTCGTTCCAAGCAACAGAGATCCTATTGAACTTTACTGTGACAACAATGGTGCCATTGCACAAGCAAAGGAACCAAGGTCACACCAGAGATTCAAACACATACTTCGACGTTTCCACATTATCCGAGAGATATGTGAGGGAAGAAGTAAAGATATGCAGAGTAGACACTGATGACAACGTGGCAGACCCATTAACTAAGGCTCTCCCGCAAGCTAAGCATGATGGTCATGTTAGGTCCATGGATATTCGATACATGGGAGATTGGGCCTAGTGCAAGTGGGAGACTGTTAGTGTTATGCCCTAGGCCTATGTTTGATAGACTTATGTGTTGACATTATTTATTATTATATGAGATGTTTATCATTTGATTATTATTTGTTTTGTACATTTGTTTATAATAATCTCCGTCTCTAATTATTAAGAGAATAATTATTATAATTGTCAATGGATAATCATATAATGATTATATGCATAGAGATGCACATTGAAATTATGGGTACTTGTTAGAGAACAAGTGACTGGACTTGACCCGCATGAGATTTATGTCATGGTCAAATGTCATAATTAAATCTCATAAGGTTACTTCATTTAGTCCCTAGACCTGAGATTATCATGACCTTACATATGATGAAAGTCATGTTTGATTTTAGTCAAATGATATCTTAACACGATATTTATAAAGGCTAATTTTGGCATGATCGGATTCATGATGGGAAGGATGATAAGTCAAGATGGAATTTGTTCCTCGAAAGAGAGATGTTTTGTTTGGGCCCCTCGATGAGTGATAATGATGAAAGTGTATGGCCATACCCCAATGTGATTGGAATTATCATTATACTCGGAATCGAGAAAGCATTGAACAAAGACAAGTTGACGAGGACCATGACTTGTGTTCAATATAACATCATGAGACAAAGGGAGAAATGGAAGTGCACAATTGAAAACGTGAACTCTTACGTTACATTATTTAGGTAGACATAATGGCTTGCTAGAGTCCGCTTATGTCTTATGAGAGACGATATGATCGAACTCATTGCCAACATAATGTAATCCTATTGGGTCACACACAACTAGAATGAATTTGAATAAACCAGAGGAAGAATGATTGAGAAGAAACCTGATGTGACTTAATGTATCGCGCGACAGAACCAGTCCATGGGACTCGTCTGGTCGTGCGACACTCTAAGACCACAGAGGTATTTTTGGACTAGTTTCCTAATTTGATTAGGAAACAAATATTGATGCTAAGGTAGAACTGTCAGCCCTAAAAAGCTAGCTGAAATTCTCAAAAGAAATTCACAACAATATTCTCAATATTATTTCAAGGTTTATAGGATCTAGCAATCTTCAAGAAATTGTTCTTGGATTCATTCAAAGGTGTGGATACCGAAAGAGGGTCTTCGCTCGTTCATCGATCAAGACCTAGAGTTCAAGCAATCTGAAGAACGAAGTTTGTGATTCGTAATCACATTATTAAATCGTTCGATAGCTCAAAAACGGAAAGCATTCAAAGGTTGGTTATATCTATCTCATAGTTTTCAAGTTAATTGTATAGAACGGATCCTTGGCTCCTTGGTTTTTATGTTATTTGATGCTTAATTCCGCTATGCATGGACCCGTAAAACCCAAAAGTTACCCCCTACCCAGAATTGACAAGCTCGTCGATTCTGTTGCTGGTCATACGACCCTTAGCTTTCTGGATACTTATTCCGGCTATCATCAAATTAAGATGGCCGAGGAAGACATTCCAAAGACAGCCTTCCAGGCTGCAGGGGGAATCTACTGCTATACGAAGATGCCTTTCGGGCTAAAAAAACGCCGGGGCAACTTACCAGCGGATGATCAACAAGGTCTTTAAAGGTCAGCTCGGTGAAAATCTAGAGGCGTACATAGACGACATGGTCGTCAAGTCAAAAAGGAGAAAACATGTGGACGACCTTAAACAAACATTCTCCAATCTACGAGCAAACAACATGGTGCTCAATCCAGCTAAGTGTGTTTTTGGAGTTGCAGCCGGCAAATTCTTGGGGTTCATGCTCTCCCAAAGGGGAATTGAGGCCAACCCTGAAAAGATTAAAGCTTTGATTGACATGGCCGAGCCTACAAGCATTAAGGAAGTCGAAAGGCTAAATGGATGAGTGGCGTCCCTAGGTCGTTTCATTTCAAAGTCAGCCGAAAGATCACTTCCTTTCTTCAAGGCTCTCCGTGGCGCAAAAGATTTCAAATGGACAGAAGAATGTTCTGGGTCGTTCAATCAGCTCAAAGAATACCTTGGCTCCCCACCATTCCTCAGCAGCCCCGTTGCAGGGGAAGACTTATATATATACCTCTCGGCGAGTGACAAGGCCATCGCCGCCGTGATGGTCAGGGAGGAGGATGGGATACAGAGGCCAGTGTATTATGTGAGCAAAGCTTTATCCGATGTGGAGACTCGTTATTTCAATTCTGAGAAAATAGCATATGCTCTCGTCATTGCAGCATGGAAGCTACGAGCCTATTTCTCGGCTCATCCCATCGTCGTGTATACAGAGGCCCCACTACGAAAAATCTTACATCGTCCCAAAAGCTCTGGTCGTCTCCTGAACTGGAGCATTGAATTGACCGAATTTGACATCCAATATAGAGCATGGAAGACCTTGCAAGCCCAAGCCTTGGCCGATTTATTGATTGAAACGACGTTCTGTTCAGACGACGACCAGCAAAGGCCACCTCAAAAAATGAGCAAGGGCAAGCAGGTCGATGACAAGCCGGAGGAGTTGGCTTTGCCTGTTGGATGTTGGAAGATTTTTTCAGATGGGTCGGCGATGAGAGAGCTGAGTGGATCCGGAATTGTGCTAGTGGAACCAAAAAATAACACTGTTTTTGAAGAGGTTCTGAGGTTCAAGTTCCAAGCGTCAAACAACCAAGCAGAATATGAGGCACTTATCGCAGCAATTGAATATGCTAAGTGCTTCGGGGCAACAAAAATTGTGGCTTATTGTGATTCTCAACTAATTGTCAACCAAATCTGTGGAGACTACCAGGTCGTTGATTCCACCTTACAGAAGTATCACTCTTTAGTCGGTGAGTTGATATAAGGGCTAGAATTTTGGGCCATCCAGCGAATTGCCAGGGAAGATAACGAACACGCCGACCTACTTTCAAAGCTGGCCACGGATCAAATGCCAGAGGACGAGCATGGCCACCACGTGGCATACCTTGATCAGCCAGCCTATGAAAGAGTTAAGGTTATGTGTGCTGGAGACGACCCTAATTGTTGGATCGATGAATTAAAGGCCTTTATTGAAAGAGATGAGCTACCAACCGACGAGATACTTGCTCGTCAAATCAAGAGGAAATCTCCCCAATTCTCAGTCATAGATGGTGAACTCTATCGATGATCTATCACGAGGCCATTGTTAAAGTGTGTCCATCCGGACAAGATTGTGAACCTACTTTTTGAGGTGCATCAAGGAGAGTGTGGGGGCCACCCTGAAGCCCGTATACTTGCTGACAAGCTAATCACTATGGGATACTACTGGCCCCACTTGCGCGAAGATGCGAAGCAGTTTGTGAGAAAATGTGACACCTGTCAGAGATTCGCCGATCTCCCGAAGCTCCCGACGACAGAACAGACCCCCGTTATGGCAGCCTGGCCATTTGACATGTGGGGCGTCGACTTGATTGGGCCTTTTCCACAGGCAAAAGTGGGAGTGAAGTACGTGATTGTGGCAGTAGATTATTTTTCTAAGTGGGTGGAGGCTAAGGCCTAAACAAAATCACAGAGAAGAATGCCTTGAGCTTTATTCATGATTCAATATGGTGTCGATTTGGGATTCCCAGGGTGATCGTCTCCGACAATGGCTTACAATTTTCAAGAAAGTTTGAACAAGAACTGAATAGAATGGGAGTGAAGCATTCAAAGTCATCCGTTGCCTATCCCCAAGGCAACGGGCAAGCCGAAGCAGCAAATAAGCTCGTCTTGTCTACCCCATGCAAAAATCTTGAGGGTCGTGATGAAAGGTGGTTGGACGAACTTCCGTCGGCTCTTTGGGCAGTCCGGACAACCACCCGGGGGCCTACGGGGGAAACCCCATTTGCTTTGGCCTACGGTTCTGAGGCCATGGCTCCCGCCGAGCTTCAACTCCCCATGGATCGCGTTGCTTTCTACGACGTCGAGAGGAACATCCAAAACAGACAGATCGACCTTGACCTCTTGGACGAGCGATGACTGGACGCTCAATTAAGAATGGCTAACTACAAAAAGAGGACCAAGGTGTACCATGACAAGAAAGTAAAGAAAAGGATTTTCAATGTCGGAGACTATGTTTTGAGGAAAATTGAAGCAACGGGCCTCAAAGCCCGCCAGAACAAGCTTTCCCCCAATTGGGAGGGACCATACATCGTCAGCAACGTTGTAAGAGAAGGAACATATCGTCTTGCTAGGCCCAATGGTGAAAACTCAAACACCCATGGCATGCTAATCATCTCACAAAATACTACTTCTAGGATCGTCGTCAAACCCCAGTGCCCTCAGGGCACCATACTTTGTGGTTCTTTATGTAACTCTTTCAGAAGAAGTTTTTGAAGTTTTTGGAAGTTTGTAAAGGATAAACTATAAATCCCAGAGAATTCAAGTTGTAAGAAGTCAAACCAATTTTCAACGAAAGACCGTTGTTTTGATTTCTTTGCAAATTCTAGACCTTTTAATCAAGGTATAAAGATCGGTTGAAGCCAGACTTCAACCTTCACAATCACTTTGATCAAGTATAAAGATCAGTCGAAGTCAAACTTCGGCGTTTACAAACACTTTAGCCAAGTATAAAGGTTAGACGAAGCCAGACTTCGTCGATAGCTATAACGGAATAAGACGACTCGTCCAGAAGTTCTTGCCTCGAGCAACGATCTAAGGATCTTCGTACTATTCCTTCGACCTACATTTACTTTAGCCAAGTATAAAGGTTAGACGAAGCCAGACTTCGTCGATAGCTATAACAGAATAAGACGACTCGTCCAAATAATCTTGCCTACGAGCAAAGATCTATGGACCTTCGTACTATACCTACGAGCCATGTGAGAAGTTAAAAAAGCACAAGTACGAACAAGGGTCAGTCGTATTGAGACGACCTATGTTCTGGTCATCATAAACGACGACCATACACACTTGCCTTCAAACTTTCTCATTCACTAAGTTGTTATCACATGCTATCCACGTTAACATACAGATTAACAAGCATAAAATAACCAACATCAATTAAAACAAAACACTATACAACCCCCTCTAAACGACGAGGAAACGGGCCACGTACATTACGAAACATAAATTGTTTGAAACAATGTTTAGAACCATAAAACTAAAAGTGAAGCATTATTTACAACATTACAAACCATCTTAAAAAACAAACTACTGATCACCAGCAGTGGTTGAAGGCTCATCAGGATCAGGACCATTCCCCATAAAGGATGCATAGTAAGCGTCGAAGTTACTAGAATCCAGGGCCGGAACAGGCCACTCGTCCTTCCCCTCTCTCTCATCATCCTCCTTGATGATGGTTAGATCGTTGTCGTCGTAGGGGACAAGATGATGGGCCGAACGAGCTTCCTGGTTGTAGGGATCCTTGGCACAAAGATCAGCCAGCTTCCTCACAGAAAGTAAATCTTTGGTCTCCGGGTCTACGACGATCCTTCCGGCCAGATGCTTGGCTCCAACTCTGAAGAATCCCTTTGCCTTGTAAGTGACCATTAGGAGGCAATCATTGCTCTCCTTATATTCCTTAACGGCATCTTTTCTGGCCTGGTCCAAAACAACTCTATAGTCTGCCCTCATCTTCTCAATCTGACCCCGAGCTGCATCGTAGTCAGCTTTCATCTTCTCAAGCTTAGCCTCGGCGGCATGAAGACCGATCGTCAAGGTCGTCGCATCAGCATCGGCTTTCTCTTTGTCCGACACCAACTTGGCTTTATCATTCTTCAAGAGGCCGACCTCCACCAGAGCCTCGTCCTTCTGGGCCATCAAAGATTCGTAAGCAGCAGTCAACTCGCCGACGTTCTTCTCAGCTTCATTGAGCTTTTGCTCCGCGGTCTCCTTGGCTCCAACTGCTTGAACGAGCTGCTCACTTCCCCGGTGCTCTGCGTCAATGCATTCCCTATAGTCGGTGGCCATAGCCTCCATCATCGACGACAGCTGCACCAACAAAATCATCAATACAAGTATAGGATGATAAAGAAAAACTTGTGAAAATATAGAGATGAACTACCTTGGTCTGGATTATCCCAAGACGGGCCTGATAAGTCTCAGGGGATAGCTTTGCAGTCTTCATCATACGGACAAGATTAACATCTCTGGCTCGTCGGGTGACGGCCGTCCCCATAATAAGCGACAAATCATCCCTCTTCAAGTATGGGATCCCAAATATTGGAGGAATCCGGGTGAGCTGAGTTGCCAACTCTATGACCTGCTCCCTCGTCATACCCGTAGAGTATGAACCTGGGGTTTGGGTCGGTGGAGTTGAAGGGTCGGAGGTGTTGGGAAGGTCGAAGAAGGCTTTCTTAAATCTTTCTCTCTCCTCTCCAGAGCCCGTAGGAGGATTCTTCCTCTTCTTAGAACCTTGACTGCTGGCCTCAAGCTGCTCCGGGTTTGAGTCGGAGCTCCTCACGGTCTCAGGGTTAATGTGCTCACCCTCCTCAGCGACGACCATCTGGTTTTCTGCGTCGGCAGCAGCACTTGTCTCAACCTCAGCCTCAGCCCCAGCACCTGCAGCTTTTTCTAGCTCGTCCACCAGAACTTGATGACCTCCAGTGTTTAGCCCCTCAACTACGGGCTCCATTTCGATTAAGGGGATGGCACCGAAAGCGTCCTTGGGAAGCTCGTTGTTTCTCCTTGTCATGTTTTCCTAACGATCGTACACGGCATTGGACGCCGCTCGGTCCCTCCTGGATGCCCTCCCATCGTTGGCTCTGATGGCTCCACTCATGATTTCGGCTTCGATTCGGTTGATGTCTCTCTCAGAAAGAACTGCAAGACAGAAATAAAGCAAGTTAGATCATTTTCGACGAGACAAAAAAGACAAATGATCACAAAAAAGAAAAAGACAAGTTATAAGGACTTAACCCCCAGTCATCTCTAAGTTAGCGCAATGCCCTTCAATACGACCGGCGCGTGACCCTGTACAGTTTACCCAATCTGATCCCCATGAAAATTGGTCATGGACGACCCAGACGGGATAATGGGCATCGAGATTAATCTTTACCAAGGGCTCTTGCCCAATCGACGGCTTAGACATCATGCTGACCCTGATGTATCTCCAATGTGAAGCCTCAATGTCTCTATACGACACCCAGCCAAGATCTAACAAGGCATCAATCTTCATTTTTAACTCATTGTCCCATGGAGCCGGCCATACAAGCTCATCTGGAACCATCCTCTGACTCTCCGTGTAACGACCCCAACCCTAGGCATCAATTTTTAATATTATATTAAATGCTTTTAATATTTATATTTATTTTATGTGTTCAATTATGTCTTTAAATTCTTAATTTAAGATAACTTGGGTGAGAAATAAATTTAGAATCTTTTATGAATTTATTAGACATTAATTAAGAACCTTGAAGAAATAATAAAAATGGAAATAAGATAAATAGTGCAAGGAGGTTAATTGAGTAGGATGAATTATTTGGGTAAAGGTTAATTTAATTGTTGGAAGCCTTTAGAAGAGGGGGGCCAATTCCCTCTTCATTCCAATTTCCCCCAAGTGTCCCCTCTCCTCTCCCCCATACTCCCTCCATCCGGCCCCCCCCTCAATCATTCTCCTCACTTTTCCCCTACTCCCTCTTACCTCCTCCCTCACTCTTCTTCATCTTTCTTTCTTATCATTCTCCATGGGAGAACCCTAGTGGAAGCTCTCAACCCAAGCTTTGAAGCCAAGCTATTCTTCCACCATTTTCAAGTCCAAGGGTAGTTTTGAAGATGGATCATCTAGGAGAGTCCATCAAGTGAGAAAGATCAACCTTCCATATTGAAACCCTAAGGTGAGTTGTTATGATTTCCCTTCTTATGAATGTTCATGAACTCTATTTGTTGTTCTTGTTGTGATGATAATTTTGTAAATGTTTTGGAAGCCTATTCGAAGTTGGGAGATTGGTAAATGGCAAAGAAGGATACTCTTGTTCTTAGGAATTGATTTGGATTGAATGGAATGGGTGAAGATAGATTAGGAGATATTAGCTTGAATTGATTTATGAAATGGGTGAAGATAGATTAGGAGATCTTAGCTTGAATTGATTTATGAAATGGGTGAAGTTAGGTTAGAAGATGTTAGCTTGAATTGAGAAAATGAAATGGGTGAGATTTAGGTGGTAAATAATCTAAATCTATATGATCTTGAATTTGGATGATTTAAGTTGAAGTATGTAAGGTTAAACAATCCTTTTAGTGTTCATGAGATTAAGGAAAATTAAAGAAGGAATAAACTATGTAAGAAGGATTGGAAATTCGAAAATGCCGAATAAGGGCCATGGGCGGTCGCCCACGGGGCTGCGGCCGCCCAAGGCGGCGAGCTGGCTCCCTTTGTAAACTTCTTTGGGCGGTCGCCCAAGTGACATGGGCGGTCGCCCATGTCACCCGATCCTTCCCGGTTTCTCCTCTTTTGCCGATTTTTACTAAAAACCTCGGGAATGATTCCTAACCATTACAAGTTAATAGAACCTAGTCCAATTCGGATGTGAATCAATTCCTTTCAACCTAGATTAAAGTGGAGCCTCGACCACTTAAATAAATGTAATTCCATTTGATAAATTTAACAGAATTCTTATAGAGACCTTGTAATACATAACATTGTCCGGAAATTGGGTATTAAGATTGTTGCGTACTTCACCAATGTGGTTAGAACTTGGGAAGTAGGTCATGAACTATTATTAAGATTTTCCGAGGTTGTGTGATGACTTCGTATGAATCGTATGTGACTTGTTGTTATGTTAATTATTCCCTTGTGGATTATTTGACAAGTGTTATGTGGCTTCCCAAGTGTGGAATATTTGATACGTTGTTATGATTCCTAATGTGTGGATATGTTTACTATGTGGTTGTATGGTTATCCCCTTTGTGGATTATTTGGTATTGTTATATTGTATCCCGGTGTGGATTATGTGGTTATATGGATACCTTACTTGAATTTAAATTCGTTAATGGTATTATGCATAGTGTATTACATGAAGCTGTTGCACTATAGTATGGTTGTAACGTGAGTATATTTTACCATGTTACTATATGTTTATCCCTTTTGTGGATTATAATTCAAGTATCTGGTATGTGCTTGAATGTTCGGGTGGGTATGATGGAAGTCAATCAATTATTGATTTGTTCTATAATTGATTGAAAGTTCATCATACCGGTGACCCTTCCCCTCTCGTGGCCACGGAGCTGGGGCCGTGCTAACGACCGTATTGAGCATGAAGAAGCCTTTACGGGCACTGTTGCGATCGTTGTACGGAGGAAGATGTTATTTTTGGATACACTAATATAGGTATCCTTTCTTATATGGATCTCTGGGGAATGAGGCCTATAAGAGGTGAATGTCTTTGGAGGCAATTCACCAAAGAGTGGAGTTTTACTCCCACGTTGTACGACTTATTGTTCATAACGGGAAAAGGTAAAATGAGGTAACGTAAGGTGTTTACCGCTTTCATAATGTGTTAAGTGTTACCATGCTACGTGTTGCATCTTGTATGGCATCTTGCTTTGCATTCATAATAGCTCATTGAGATTTATTCTCACCCCTCTCCCTTCTTGTTTTAGATTCCGAGACAGGTGACCCGAACCAGTGAGGCCGGGGATTTCATTGTGGACTTTTGCTTTGGGGCTTGACAAGTTAAGTATAGGAGTCGGTTGTTAGGAGTATTTATTAAGTAGTCTTCTTTTGTAATTTGTATGGAAAACTCTTTTGTTAAACAAGGTTAATTAAGGTTTCCAATGTAATTGATCAGATTTCGGTTTATTAAAAGTTGTGGTTGGATTTCCTCCAAGTAGAGATATTTCCAATTGATTTTATTGGAAGTTTGAAAAGTGGTTTTCTTTTAAAGGCAAAATAAATGTTTTAAAAATTTAGATGGATTTTCTTAGTTTGAGCTCCCTTAGCTCGGGACACGTGTTAGGTCCCGGGTTGGGGTGCTCACAGTTGGTATCAGAGCCTGGTTTAGAGGTCAAGGGTAGATGTCTAAACTAAGGGGGAATGTGTGGAAATTGGCCTTAGGAGTGTTTAATGCAGGAGTTTGTTCTAATGGCCGGAAGCAAGGATGATCAGCGGAAGGTTCTAGAAATTGAAGAAGATATGGGTATAGGTGGAATTCAAAATGAAGAGATGATGAAATTATTCAGGAAGTTTGTACAGGATAGGGAGACTAGAGGATCAGTTCCGAATCAACCTGAGGAATGTCAAAGTGATGGATGGGAAAGGTTTGTGAAGATGAATCCGCCGGGTTTTAATGGATATCCGGGTCCGCTAAAGGCAGAAAAATGGTTAGAAAGAATGAACAAAATCTTTGAGGTTATGGAAAGTCGCAACGAAGAGAAAGTTAGGTATGCCGTGTTCAAACTTGAAGGTTTAGGCGATCGGTGGTGGCGAGAATTTGAAGGGAAGTTGGGAGCGGGATCATACGCCCGGACTTGGGATAATTTCACTCAACAGTTTGAGGACTACTTCATTTCAATGGTTACAAGGGATAAGAAGGAGATTGAATTCTTAGGACTAAAACAAGGGAACATGACGGTAGATCAGTATTCAGTCCGGTTTGAGGAATTAGCTAGGTGTTGCCCTCATTTGGTATCGCATGAAGTGAAAAGGGTTCAGAAGTTTGTAACAGGTTTGAGGAGTGAGTATAGGAAGAAATTATGGATTGATGGTTTCGCCGATTATCAGACAGTCATAGATAGAGCATATAAGGTCGAGAAGGACATTGAGGAAAATAGTGGAAGGTCCGGAAGTGGGATTAGAAACAAGCCAAAGTATCTAGGACAAGGATCCAAAGTCATTAGAGGACAGCCAAGTGCTTTAACTTCAGGAAGTATGAGAGAGGAACTTGTGGTAGCTTCTTCGTCTAGGCCAATACCCAAGCAGTATGGGATGATTTGTAACTTTTGCAAGAAGGTTGGACATACCGAAGATCGGTGTTGGAGTAAGCAAGGCAAGTGTTTAAATTGTGGAGCATTGGGACACTTTAAGAGGAATTGCCCAAGGATGACGAGGGGACGAGCTTCAAGCAGCGGTCAGCTGGGTGGACGACAAAGAGGTAGTACCAAGAGAGATAACAAAGGGGAACCGAAAGAGAAGGTCTATGGTCGGGTATGTGTTTCGGGTTCAGGAGAGATAGATCCCTCAGAGGTCACTAGAGGTATATTCCTGTCTCAAAAGTTAGGGGTCATATTTTATAGATCCTGTTGCACATCATTTATGTTTGGCATCACATTTTGCTTATATGTGACATACATTGTTGAGAAATTGTTTTATTGTTGGAGGATTATGCTCTTATGAGAGAATACCTCGAACCTTCTTTGGTTTACCACGACGATGATGTGGTTATGGCTGAGCATGTATTGCCGGTTGAATTAGTATAATTATTAAATTATGATTTTGAGATATACTTGACCTGGAGGGTTAAGTAGTGGTTGTGTATTAGTAGACTTGTCATAATAAGTGAGTCTCCTTTTCTATGCCTAATTTGCTTATATTGGTATTTGATATAGGTAGACGTAATGGGAAATTCTTGTTATTTACGTGCATTTAAGGTGAAACTTTTGAATTAAGGTGTGAAGAGTAATTGGTATATGTTAGACTTACATAAGAAGTCTTTTCAAAATTTTTAGGTGCTAGTTGTGAGTAAATGGTAAATGTGCTCCGTCGGTATGTTTCATGTGTTGGTTACGAGTAGGATAAGCAGAATTGTAATCCTTATTTTGATGGCTTTAGGGTGATTAGAATTGATGATCTCCTTGTTAATTAAAGTTCAGAAGATCGTGAAAATAATTTGAGAGTCGGGTTAATGATTTCCTTGTGAGGAGTCCCTGTATGAAAAGTTCGGCTAGTATGAGTTGGCCCGAGAGGATTTCAAATTTTTGGGTTCTATAGTCTTAAACCGGATGTTACCATGGATCTTGTGAGGGTTGAGTCCGTGATCTTTGAGTTGGCAAATGCTATCGAAGAGATTTAAGGAATTCTTAAGAAATGAAAGATCGTTGCTTTAATTAAATTTAAAGGATGTATAAATGGTGTAGGATGTAATAAGTATGAATTATATTGACGAGAGATGGAAAATAGATTGGCTATAGATTCGATCCTTACCTTACTTAACGGATGTGAGGACTTTGTGAAATTTTAAGGTG
This sequence comes from Adenophora triphylla var. japonica, assembly GCA_022495995.1. Lineage (NCBI taxonomy): Eukaryota > Viridiplantae > Streptophyta > Magnoliopsida > Asterales > Campanulaceae > Adenophora > Adenophora triphylla. The sequence goes on from JAFEMH010007748.1 coordinate 40,496, forward strand.
CATTAAAGGAAGATTAGATTATGATATGATACGGAATGGGAAAGTGATAACGTAGGCTTTGAGGAGTTTGACTTAGATAAGTGAGATTTTCTTATCTTCTACTCGGGAGTAGCTACACTTGTGTTGCGTATTTAAGCAGGTATCTTATCTTTTTGAAGCTTCCTTTGAGAGTTGTTACCGATCCTAAGAGTTGGAGAATTAAGTTAGTCGAAAGGAAGAAATTTGAAGACTACCCAAATTCTTGAGGAATAGGTTATATTGTGTGACGGATTTCCTTTCAACTTGAGAAGTTTAATTAACCTTAGCGAGTTTGCGTAAATAGCGTGTATCATTCTAGCTTTGAGATAAAATCGTATGAGGCGTGGTTCAGGGAGATATTATCGATCTCCAATTTGTCGGGATGAGGTTAGTGAAGCTAGGCCTAAGGTAATTTAGCGCCAAAGTTTGTTAATTCATTGAAGTTTTAGAAAAGGTTGGTGATTTGACTTATAGACCGACTTAGAGTAGCTTATTGAGCGTTGGAAGTTTTAAATGTAATATCGTAAGGTATTGGGTGACATAAGTTGTAGTATTTTTATTTATCTATATTTTCTTTGAGGTCGTGAAAGTTCGGGTTAGTGATGACTGTATGGTATTCTCGGAATATTAAGTTGTAATATCGCATTATTAATGAAATTAAAATCTTGGAAAGAGTCTTAGCATTGATGAGAAATCTAATTGGGAATATTAAGTTAGAATTTGTGAAAGGTAACCTTTGCTAGTTTGAACCTTAGGGTAAGTGACAATCGAATTCGGGACGAATTCTCTTTAAGGGGGAGTGAGTGTAACGACCCCAACCCTAGGCATCAATTTTTAATATTATATTAAATGCTTTTAATATTTATATTTATTTTATGTGTTCAATTATGTCTTTAAATTATTAATTTAAGATAACTTGGGTGAGAAATAAATTTAGAATCTTTTATGAATTTATTAGACATTAATTAAGAACCTTGAAGAAATAATAAAAATGGAAATAAGATAAATAGTGCAAGGAGGTTAATTGAGTAGGATGAATTATTTGGGTAAAGGTTAATTTAATTGTTGGAAGCCTTTAGAAGAGGGGGGCCAATTCCCTCTTCATTCCAATTTCCCCAAGTGTCCCCTCTCCTCTCCCCCATACTCCCTCCATCCGGCCCCCCCCCCCTCAATCATTCTCCTCACTTTTCCCCTACTCCCTCTTACCTCCTCCCTCACTCTTCTTCATCTTTCTTTCTTATCATTCTCCATGGGAGAACCCTAGTGGAAGCTCTCAACCCAAGCTTTGAAGCCAAGCTATTCTTCCACCATTTTCAAGTCCAAGGGTAGTTTTGAAGATGGATCATCTAGGAGAGTCCATCAAGTGAGAAAGATCAACCTTCCATATTGAAACCCTAAGGTGAGTTGTTATGATTTCCCTTCTTATGAATGTTCATGAACTCTATTTGTTGTTCTTGTTGTGATGATAATTTTGTAAATGTTTTGGAAGCCTATTCGAAGTTGGGAGATTGGTAAATGGCAAAGAAGGATACTCTTGTTCTTAGGAATTGATTTGGATTGAATGGAATGGGTGAAGATAGATTAGGAGATATTAGCTTGAATTGATTTATGAAATGGGTGAAGATAGATTAGGAGATCTTAGCTTGAATTGATTTATGAAATGGGTGAAGTTAGGTTAGAAGATGTTAGCTTGAATTGAGAAAATGAAATGGGTGAGATTTAGGTGGTAAATAATCTAAATCTATATGATCTTGAATTTGGATGATTTAAGTTGAAGTATGTAAGGTTAAACAATCCTTTTAGTGTTCATGAGATTAAGGAAAATTAAAGAAGGAATAAACTATGTAAGAAGGATTGGAAATTCGAAAATGCTGAATAAGGGCCATGGGCGGTCGCCCATGGGGGCTGAGCGGCCGCCCAAGGCGGCAGAAACTGGCTCCCTTTGTAAACTTCTTTGGGCGGTCGCCCAAGTGACATGGGCGGTCGCCCATGTCACCAGTCCTTCCCCAGTTTCTCCTCTTTTGCTGATTTTTACTAAAAACCTCGGGGAATGATTCCTAACCATTACAAGTTAATAGAACCTAGTCCAATTCGGATGTGAATCAATTCCTTTCAACCTAGATTAAAGTGGAGCCTCTGACCACTTAAATAAATGTAATTCCATTTGATAAATTTAACAGGAATTCTTATAGAGACCTTGTAATACATAACATTGTCCGGAAATTGGGTATTATGATTGTTGCGTACTTCACCAATGTGGTTAGAACTTGGGAAGTAGGTCATGAACTATTATTAAGATTTTCCGAGGTTGTGTGATGACTTCGTATGAATCGTATGTGACTTGTTGTTATGTTAATTATTCCCTTGTGGATTATTTGGCAAGTGTTATGTGGCTTCCCAAGTGTGGAATATTTGATACGTTGTTATGATTCCTAATGTGTGGATATGTTTACTATGTGGTTGTATGGTTATCCCCTTTGTGGATTATTTGGTATTGTTATATTGTATCCCGGTGTGGATTATGTGGTTATATGGATACCTTACTTGAATTTAAATTCGTTAATGGTATTATGCATAGTGTATTACATGAACTGTTGCACTATAGTATGGTTGTAACGTGAGTATATTTTACCATGTTACTATATGTTTATCCCTTTTGTGGATTATAATTCAAGTATCTGGTATGTGCTTGAATGTTCGGGTGGGTATGATGGAAGTCAATCAATTATTGATTTGTTCTATAATTGATTGAAAGTTCATCATACCGTGACCCTTCCCCCTCGTGGCCACGGAGTGTTTGTGCTAACGACCGTATTGAGCATGAAGAAGCCTTTACGGACTGTTGCGATCGTTGTACGGAGGGAAGATGTTATTTTTGGATACACTAATATAGGTATCCTTTCTTATATGGATCTCTGGGAATGAGACCTATAAGAGGTGAATGTCTTGGAGGCAATTCACCAAAGAGTGGAGTTTTACTCCCACGTTGTACGACTTATTGTTCGAGACGGGAAAAGGTAAAATGAGGTAACGTAAGGTGTTTACCGCTTTCATAATGTGTTAAGTGTTACCATGCTACGTGTTGCATCTTGTATGGCATCTTGCCGCATTCATAATAGCTCATTGAGATTTATTCTCACCCCTCTCCCTTTCTTGTTTTAGATTCCGAGACAGTGACCCGAACCCGGTGAGGCGGGGATTTCATTGTGGACTTTTGCTTTGGGGCTTGACAAGTTAAGTATAGGAGTCGGTTGTTAGGAGTATTTATTAAGTAGTCTTCTTTTGTAATTTGTATGGAAAACTCTTTTGTTAAACAAGGTTAATTAAGGTTTCCAATGTAATTGATCAGATTTCGGTTTATTAAAAGTTGTGATTGGATTTCCTCCAAGTAGAGATATTTCCAATTGATTTTATTGGAAGTTTGAAAAGTGGTTTTCTTTTAAAGGCAAAATAAATGTTTTAAAAATTTAGATGGATTTTCTTAGTTTGAGCTCCCTTAGCTCGGGACACGTGTTAGGTCCCGGGTTGGGGTGCTCACACTCTGGGAAGGGAAACTGCCAACCCACTCTGCTCTCTACCATGATCATATGGTTCTCCCAACCATACACTTTGTTTTGGGTGTCTAAGAACAGGCCTCGTACATTCCTGTGCGAAGCAACACTGACGACAGACTTCCTCCGGATATTGGATCTGGTCGTCATGTAATATTGACGAAAAACCTTGTTACAAGGCTCGTGGCCAAGAAATCTGCAGACTACGATGAACGAGGACAAGATCATAACGGTGTTAGCACTTAGCTCCATGGGCACACAGGACGAATCCTCAAGGAACTCGTTGATGAAAGGGTCAAGAGGTAATCTCATACCAAGCTCGATGTGTTTGTAAAAGAAAGCCACCTTCTCTTTCCTGGAAAGGAGGGCCTGACGACGGGGCTCGTACACAACCTGACTGAGATATTCAAGCCTAAAGGTAGAGGCCTGGACTCTGTAGGAATCTCATAGGGCGTTGATCATTTGGGTCCCGACGTTCTTCCTCCTGGTCAAGATTTTGAGTATGGCCCATCGCCCTTCTACCCCGGCTCCAAAGCCTCGTTCATTTCTCCCAGGTCGTACACTGGTGTGGAAGGCGTCAACTATACGAGGACCCCGACACTTGTGCTGGACTCGTTGGTTTCTTGGTTCGGTTGTTGGGATGATCCATGTCTACAAAACAAGGGGAAAGAGCAAGGGAATCAGTCCTAGTTTCAATGGGCGACGACCTATCTAAGGGCAACCTAGATTCCCCTGAAACCAATTTCCTAAGTGAATCACGACGGGACAAGGAATAATTGGTTTATACGTGAGTGGGTAGGTCGTTCATAGACCTGAAGGGCGTTACCCTTGGGTCATCTTCCTCAAATTCCCCAAGAACCTCACCAGTTGGAAATCCCAGAGGCTCATTTTGAAAACCAAATTTTTCCAGGATTGAAGAACATTCAACCAAAGGGGTTTCTCTCCAAATTCCCCTAGCACATTTATATACCCTCTAATTGAGACCAAAACCAAACCTAACCCCTCTCTCAAAGCTTACTGTTCTAGGTGCCATTGTTCAAATTTCTAAACCCCAACAAAACCCAGAAAATCGAATAACAATTGAGGAAATTACCTGTTGAAGGGTTTGGAGATGAGTTTTCCAGTGGGAGATCGAAGAAATCTCTTATCCAAGCTCCCAGTTGCCGTACAAACGGAGAAGCCAGAACTGTTCAAGTCATCGGAAGGGGGTTTGGTATCACCGGAGATGGTATTTCTTGCTCGCTGGAGTTGTTCTTGCTGGTTGCCGGAATCTCTCCTTTCTAAACGCTCTCAATAATCAGGGGTGCGAAAAGTTTAAATGAAGGAGGGGGGAGGTATTTATACTCAGAGAAGATGAAGGGTTTTTGTTTGGAAAACCCAAATGGTGTAATGATGGAGTGCATTAAATACCAGTTGTAATTTTCGAGGGGAATGTCCCATCATGGGACGCGTGCACGGATAAACCTCAGAGAAAGACGCTAACTCCCGGCCCGTCAAGACGACCCTTGAGTTGGGGGCCACTGAACGAGATATTTCGTGATGGGCCAGGCCCAATACATCCCTATGAGATATGGGCCCATCAAGCCCACTAAGGGATCAAGAATAATGAAGCCCATAAAGGTTTGGGTCATGGCCCATCGTAGCATAGATGGCGGTCGTCGCCAATGAGCAACCAAGCCCATCTAATGACGAGCCATCTCACCACCTGGATCAGAGCCCATCTAATGGAGAATGACCGTCGTCGCCATTGAGCAACCTAACTCATCTGGAGAACGAGACAACTCACTCGTCCACTCGCTTGTCGAGTCATCTATTTATGCGACGATCTTACTTGACATACAGCTCCAGGTCGTCCCTTCATTTAACTTCCTCAATATGCTTGCTCAATAGGCTATTTTGGGATAAAGTCAGGCCTACCACTGGGCCATTCTGCACGTGCATTCACGGAACCAGTAGTAGCGCCAAAAGTGTACAGGTTGACTTTCTATTATAGGGCAAACAAATTATCCGTGTCAGACACAGCAGTGTCCTTACTTAGGCGGAGCAATCCCAGTATGCCACGTGTACGCCTAGGGAACAAAGATAATCCAACGGTTGGCAACTATTCAATCCAACGGTCCAGATGAAAGCCCTAGTTCCATTTCATCCACTATAAATATGAGAACAGTGTCATGAGCCAAGGTAATGCATCTTTGCATACTCACGTATACACACACCCATCATATTTTTATCACCTTTCTCCAGTTCAAACGCTGATTCTCACGCCGGAGGGCCTTGCCGGACAAGCCCCGGCGCAGTTCACGGTGTATTTCTTGTGTTGTACAGATCAGAAGTCAGCCCAAATCAGTTGCTGGACCTAGAGCTGAGCCCGAACGTATTCCTGCGTCATCAAGCATTATTTTATCATTCATAATATGTAGCATTTTAATATAAAATATACTCCCTCTGTCCCGCCCGAAGTGTCCCATTTGAGCAATTCAAGTTAAGTTTGACTTAAACTTTAATGCAAATCTAATCATCCTATTGAAATTTTAAAAATTATTACTGATAAATTATTTAATACAATATTGTTTCCATAGTTGCATTAAACTAACAAGATACAGTGTTATGTCTGCTTAATACTGAATTTACCATTTTTAGGAGTGCAAAGTTTAATTTTTTTTTTTTTTGGTTACCCAGGTTCCCCAGCTTCGCCGGGTTATTCCTGGACCACTAGCTACCGGCCCCACAGTGTCCTAGCGGAGGTAAATCGCGGATATGCCCAAATCGGCCCTGGCAAAGACTCTATACTCCTGGCCCCAAGGGAGCCCTCCTACAACACGATAGTTGAACTCCCCACACTGAGGTTGCAAGTCCAGCAATGCTGCTTTCTTAACTGAATGAATGTGCCCGGGAGACTCCTAAGGACCCTGAAACCCAAAATTTAATGCAGCTATGGGATGTGGACACACTATGAACCTTTTAATCACTGCACACATTAACATTAGAATCACAAGTTCACTAATGCAAATGGTGGAGCACACTTAAAATTCATTTATCTGTCTCTCTCTAGTGTCTACAAATACAAACATCATTCCCTCCCCTCCAACCATTACAACTCAAAATTTAATGCTACAATTATATAAGACAAAGAAATTAAAGTATTACGTCATTAACCAAAATATTTTTAAAAGTGTATCATAAAATCAAACATAGTACATACTTATACTAGAGTACCTCTCACATTGTAGCCCATTAGTTAAAAAAAAAAAACACAAAATATTCTAAAGTACAAAACTTATTCTAGTTGCCCTGTTACAAACATCACAGCAAATTCAAATTCCTTTTCCCTAGTCATGATTTTGATCATTCAAGAAATGATTAAACTATTTAACTTTAGCAAATCGATCAAGGTTCGTGGCTCAGGTTCGGTTCAGCTTAGGCTCGAATTGGGCTGAGGCGGTACAGTGCATGGGTGCGATTGGACCTAGGCCCATTCGAATTGGGCTGGGGCGGTGCAGAACTGGGTTGGACCGTGGGTCTTGAATTTGGTCCACGCCAAAGGGTTCAAGCAGGTTCGATGAACCAGGTTAAGGGTCGTAATGGTTCAAGGAACCGGTTCGAACAGGTGATGGCAGGTCCAGCAGATCTGAACCCTTCACCAGAATCTGATCCGACGATCCAGAATTCACCAGGTACCAATAATGCCTATTTCCAAAAGGCACCCCAACTCTTCATTATCTATAAATAGTCAACTGCAGTTTGTCAATCATCATTCCATCATTCAGTGAGTTAGCATTCAATAGCAATTAGAGAGAGAAAGCATATTGAAGCATAAATATTCCTTTCAAGTCCAGAAGTTCCAAATAGTTAGTTTGTTCGTCGAAATCGTTAGTTTGAAGTGCTTCTACTAACGATCGTAAAGTCGTTAGTTTGAAGCAAAAATTTATACATTGAGATGGTTTTTAAAATCTTACTTACATTAATCAATTTTTCTTCACCAAACAATTAAACTTCCTTATAATCTCCTGGCCAATATTGACGTAGCGGAAGACTTGATAAAGATTAATCACAGAATTTCGCTCGAGAAATTCAGCAATCAATCGACAATTTTCGCTCGAGAAAATTGGAGAGTAAACACTCAAATTTTATTAATCAACAACTGAAATTCGGAATTACAATTAACCCTAATTATATAGTGACTTTAAGACTTGAAAAACAAGTCAAAAACTTCCCAAAATAACCCTAGTCTATATAGTAACCTAATCAATCAATAAAACCTTAAAATAAAGTCCTAATATACTTCAAATACCAAACATATTACCTATTTAAAATAAATTCCGAAAATAATAAAATAATAACAAATAAAAATAGTTAAAATCAAATCCTAACTTGTCATAATAATTTCCCTTCATCATTCTCCCCTGCTCGAAGAAAATTCGTCCTCGAATTTTAAGTTTTGCTTGAATTGAAGCACTTGAAACTATTTGACGGACTTTAAATTTAGTACCACTCGCCATGATATCCATCCAGTCTGTCCATCCATTCATGAGAAAGTTCTCAATAATCATCTTTTTGAAGAACCAAGAATCTGAAACATTAGAACTATCAACATTGAAAGAATCTTCGTAAGGATGACCAATGTCAAACTTCCACATCAATTTATCTTGTGAAGATTCAACGCCAACCATTGGTACACCCATATGATGAGATGTTGGTAATTGACAGATTTCACAATTACATTCATCATAAATAGGTGGTTTTGACCAATCGATGAAAAATTCCTAAGCCATACCGATTCGACGAAAGGCCACGAAATATCACCACCATCGAATCCACCTCCCAGTCTCGCCGTCCGTCGCCGCCACTGTGTCTAGGCTGATTCCTCCGAGTCTGTTGATTGAACAAGTCGGTCATCCAGACCGTTAACTGTTCCATCAACAACTCCATACGTTGATCTACGATGGATCCGATGTGTTCCTCCAGAACCGCTTCATCTCGCTCGTAGATCGCTTCCACAGTTTGTCTCTTCTGCCCCCGAACCATTCTTCCTGAATCGAACGACCGGCTCTGATACCAACTGACGTAGCGGAAGACTTGATAAAGATTAATCACAGAATTTCGCTCGAGAAATTCAGCAATCAATCGACAATTTTCGCTCGAGAAAATTGGAGAGTAAACACTCAAATTTTATTAATCAACAACTGAAATTCGGAATTACAATTAACCCTAATTATATAGTGACTTTAAGACTTGAAAAACAAGTCAAAAACTTCCCAAAATAACCCTAGTCTATATAGTAACCTAATCAATCAATAAAACCTTAAAATAAAGTCCTAATATACTTCAAATACCAAACATATTACCTATTTAAAATAAATTCCGAAAATAATAAAATAATAACAAATAAAAATAGTTAAAATCAAATCCTAACTTGTCATAATAATTTCCCTTCATCAAATATCTTCATGACATCATTGTTCCTACTCATAGTATAAATGGCACCCCTCCTTGCTACAGTATAATGAACAGTTTCAAATGCCAAATTTTTCATTTTGCCCTCATTAAGTTGTTCATTTCCCATTTTACCCTTAAAAAAATAAATAAATAAATAAATAAATAAATACGTGTCATTGGACACGGACTTTTACTAGTATCTATATAAATGGTAGTGGTGTGCTACAGTTGAATGAATAGTTCCAATGGCCAAATTTCCCATTTCGCCCTCACTATTTTGTTCCTTTCCCATTTTGAACTTAAAAAAATCGTGTCCTCGAACACGGGCTTAATTAAAAAAAAAAAAACGTGTCCTCGGACACGGGTTTATTCTAGTTGATCTATAAAATATAAACTCACTAGAATAAGCCCGTGTCCGAGGACACGTTTATTTTTTATTTTTTATTTTTTTTAATTAAGCTCGTGTCCGAGGACACATTTTTTTTTTTTTTTAAAAAAAAAATTTAAGGACAAAATGGAAAAGGAACAAAATAGTAAAGGCAAAATGGAAATTTTCGCCATTGAAACTATTCATAGAACTGATCACAATAATGAGGTGAACAACTCTAATTTATACTATAAATTAGAGTAAGCAATAGTCTGAAAATACTCATGCAACATGCATAAATCTCACTCATGCAGTATCATATTATGCAATAGTCAGATACAACAACAACAACAACAACTAAGTCTTACTATCAAAAAAACCACACTCATTTTATGCAGTATCATATTATGTTGTAGTTAGAAGTTTATTATACAACCTAATCAAAATAAACACAATACGTATGCATATAATGCATTCTATATTTAAATGTCATGAGTAGACATGTTCAAACGGTTTCGATTTTGGTTTTCGGTTTTGGAACCGCCGGTTTCCAGTTTTCAAATAGCCGAAATCGTATTCGAACCATATTAATTCGGTTCCCGGTTTTCGATTCTATCCCCCGGTTCCGGTTTCAGTTCCAACGGTTCCACCGGTTTCATCACCATCTAACCTTTTTTTTTTTTTAATTCAAACCTCTTAAGACAATAAAGACGCTAAATATTACAGCATTTATCTAAATTCTAGTCTAATTTAAATAAAACAAGACTAAGTACAAATATTAAATAAATGCTAAATATTACATTTAACTTACCTTGATCAATCGTCGTTTTCCGGTTCCCGATTTCGGAACCGCCGGTTCCGGAACCGCCGGTTCCTCGGTTCCCAATATGGTGGATTCGTATTCGAACCGTTTCAATCCGTTTCCCGGTTACGTTCGGTTTTCGGTTTCGGCGGTTCCCAATTCTCGCCGATTTCCGATTTCAATTTTACCCGCCAATTCTGTCGATTTTCAATTCTATTTGGACATGTCTATGTCTAGTCATGAGTACCTTTTTTCTCGGATAATTCAGAATCTGAAACATAATATTCTTGCACCTTCTTAACCCTTGGCTTCTTTTTTATTCTCTCAATCATACTGTTATCTTTCTTCTTCTCTTCAATTATTTTCTTTTTATTTAAATTTTTATTGGACATTTCTGATTTTTCTCTACCTTCTTCCCTTTCCTTCAACTATCTCTTTTCAGCTAAAGATTTTTCAACAATTGATTTTATTTTTTTTACTTTTTTCTTCAATTTATTTCTCAATGTCACCTTACATTTTCAATATTTTATCATCATTTAGGCTCGTTTGTTTGGGCGTAAAATATTTTTCGGAAAATGTTTTCCGAAAAATAACTCGTTTTATGCCATTTGGTTAGTCCCCGGAAAATGTTTTCCGAAAAATAACTCCTTTTTTGCTGTTTGGTTGTTTTCCGGAAAATGGAGAAAACGTTTTCCGGAAAACATTTTACGCCCTTCCTAAGTAAAACGACTTACTGACCTTGTCCTAAGTAAGTTGTTTTCCGAAAAATGGTGTCCCTCATGTACAACTCATATTTCACAAGGTACAACATAATAATAATAATTAAAAAAAATTAAAAAAATTACCCCTATCCCTACCCCTGCTACCCCACCCACCCCCCAAAATTTTTTTTTTTTATGAAACCGCCCCACCCACCCCCTGCCTACCCACCCCCTCCCAAAAAAAAAAAAAATTTTTTTGCCACCCCCCCACCCACCCCTGCCTATCCCATTCCCCACCCACCCCCCACCCCCCCCACCCAACAACATTTTTTTTTTTTTTGTAACTGCCCCACCCACCCCCTGCCTACCCACCCCCTCCCAAAAAAAAAATAAAGTAGTGGGTGGGTGGGTGGGTGGGGGGTGGGGTAGCAGGGGGTGGGTGGGGCGGTTACAAAAACAAAAAAAAATTTGGGGGGTGGGGTTGGGGTAGGCAGGGGGTGGGTGGGGCGGTTTAAAAAGAAAAAAAATTTAATAAAACATTTTACGCCCTTTCGAAAAATATTTTCTTACCAAACATTCGAAAACATTTTACACCCTTCCTCCGTAAAATATTTTACACTCTACCTCCGTAAAACATTTTACAGGAAAACATTTTACAGAAAAACATTTTTCGAAAAACGTTTTCCGAAAAATATTTTACGTCGAAACAAACGGAGCCTTACTATCATTAAAGCATCCAAATCGGCCAGTTTTGAATTCTATTTTTCTACCTCATTTCTTAATTCATCCCTCTCTTTCTCGTACTCCCTCCGTCTCACTCCATGGTTCACACTTTTTTCAAATCACGCAAATTAAGAAAAAAGGTAAGTGGAAAAAATATTGTGAGTGTAAAAGTAAAATAGGAAAAAGAATAAGTGCAGAAAATAGTAAATTTGAAAAGTGTTATGAGTATAATAGTGAAATAGGAGAGAGAATTAGTGGGCAAAATAGTAAAGATTTTTTGTCATTTTAGAAAATGTGAAGCTTTTAACAGGACATTCATTTTAACAAAAAGTGAAACTTAAAATAGGACGAAGGAAGTATTTTTTTGTTCCTGCATTGACTCTAATAGTTTCTTTGACTCCAACTCCGTCTTTCTCTCCAATTCAGTCTTCTCAGATTCAGCACACATCCTAACATCCTCCCAACTGTTTTTCAGTTTTCGCTAATTTCTTTTTAAAATTTTTCAAACTATCAGACATCTTCTCCATGTCACCAACGTGCATAAAATATTATCTTCATTGCATGATTATATTGGAAAAATCTATAGTATAAATTAAACCCTTCCGTGAACAGTTCTATGAACAGTTCTGGAGGGGTTTTTCTCTATTTTGCCCTTACTATTCAGTCTGTTTTCTATTTTGCCCTTAATTTGTGCTAAGACTTTGGATTTGGGCTAAGACTTTGGGTTTGGGCTAAGAGTGGGCTTTAGGAGGGTTACTTAAATTAATTAAGTAACTGATTTTTTTATTTTTTTTTAAATTAAAAAAAAATTAATTTGAAAAAAAAAAAAAACACACCCGTGTCCTTGGACACAGGCATATGTACTAGTGTTATTATATGAAGGAAATTGTGCACGTTTCATTTATATTATTAACATATAAAAATTATGTTTTATATTTTTCCAAATTGGTATTTGAAAAATAAAAATATTAAGGCTTAATTAAGTGAGTAAAATTGGAATATTAAGGAAAAATGATTTCTATAAAAGTCATTTCTATAGGTAGACTTCCCGTTAAACTTACCGCTCGAGATATAGACTACTTGAGAGAGGCGGGTTTCATAGAAGGAGGTTGATCTATCGGGGGATAGACTTTGTAAAAGTTGATTTTGTTGTAGACAATTTGCTAAAGGCAAAGTTGGTGTCTAGTAAATATTCAACTAACTAATGAGCATGGATTGTAACATCTATTAGCCTTAATAAAACACATAATGAATTACATTATGATGGTTAAAAATTGTAACTACCTAATATTTATTATCAAGGTTAATAGTCTTATTGAATTTGTGAGTAATGGGATATAAGTTACAATTGTGAGAATATAAACTATCATTCACAATTTACTAAAAAGAAGAGAGAAACGGAGAGACAAGAGAAATGAGAATAAGAAAAATGCATTTTTTCTTCTTCATCATTTTATGTCTTTCTTTCATGGAAATGATGGTGATTTTGTCCAAGCATAGTGAGATTCGTCGGAGATTCTAGTGTGCAAGAATAGTCTGATCCGTCCGTTTTATCCTGGAAGGCGAACATCCAAAACAACCTCAAGCACAACTCGGTGAGGGGGCGAATTTGTCTTAAGGAGAGTGTGTCACAAGACTCGGACAACATCAAGAAGACCAACATAGAAAGTTTCTCCTACGGTTTTTCTCTTTGTTTATGTTTATTGTAATTTATATCATTTAATATATTGTAATTCTTTTCTCTTTTTGTGCTTCTATTGTAATACTTTGTCTAACAATCTTAAGACAAATTCCCTATTTGAGAAAAAATTACAGATTTGAGAACTCGGTGGAGTGGAGGCCATGGAGAAAAGATAGAAAACGATGGAAGAGACGGATGTAATAAAATTTCAGCAAGTTTTTGCAATGACCATCTGTGGTAAAATTGTAATTCCCGATTCGTTAACTGTTGGATCGAGCTCAAATTTGGTGAGCAAGCTCTAATCCCATAGAAGAACAATCTGACCGGCGAAGATCGAAATATTTTATGTGGAAATGAAGATAAAATTTTCGAAACAAAACAGTTTATGAAAGAAAAAAAAATGTTTTTAACATATAGAATGAATTAACGGATGAACATCAAGGATGTTGCGATGATTGTGTAAAATAGTTATGGCAATGCCACTTCTAGTGTTTATACAATGGGTGATATATCTCTTATGGTTCATGAGATCTTAATGAGAAAAATCGAAAAGTTCGTAGGAACTAAATTGAGAAATTGAAAGTGGAAAGATGTAGTCTTTAACGTTCCTATGGTTCACAAGAATCATACTGAGAAAAATTGAATTGTTCGTTGGAACTAAGTTGAGAATATGAACGTTAAAAGATATAGTCTTTAATGTTGCATTTTATCAATGATGTATTGACAAAGATGATAGGGCTTCTTGAAAGGAGATGTTAAATCATATTATTGGCAATAGTGACAAAAGTCACACAGATAAAAACAATAGAGCTTCTTGAAAGAAGTTGTTGAATTCTATTGTTGTAAACATTGAAAAATGATACAAGAACTAAAATCATAGGGTTTCTTGGAAGAAGTTGTTAAAACATATTAGGGAAATATGTGACTAATGTCATAAAGATAAAAACAATAATACTTCTTGAAAAAAGTTGTTAAATCTTATTGTTATTGATGATAACAAATAACACAAAATATTTAGAATGAGAACTTCTAAAAGAAATTGTGTATTTTGTAAAGAGAATGTGACTTTCTATAATTTAGAGGTACTTCAAGATGAGACCTTTAAAGTTTTGGATAATTAACATCCAACTATAATTCCATTCAGGAATTTAAAGGTTTATAAATAATGAGCCCGAACCAGCTAGATCGGGCCCAAGCTCGGTCTGGTCCAAAGGCCCAGTATGACGTGGCATTCCCTAGACTGCCAGAGTCAAGATCGCGGACAGATAGACCCCTAAGGTCAAGACCGCGTTCCTTTCATCATCATCCTGCCCCAGTCCGGAGGAGTCCTGACCGTCAGCCTTGTGACCGAAGGAGTTGTGACCGCAGCATCCCACTAGAAGAAAAAGGGCTTTTTGTGACTGCTAAAAGCCGTCACATATGTGCGAAAAGCAGTCACGAAAAGGTAAGGCGACTGGGAAATCAATCGACATGGCAGTCGCGTAAACCCTTGTCGCAATAGCTTAAAGCGACGGGATAAGCAGTCACGTGACTGCTTTTGGCCGTCACGTAAGGGGTTTTTTAATTTTATTTATTTAATTAATTAAATCACAAATGCAATCACGTTAGCTAGTATAAGGCGACTGGGTATGCAATCTCGTTAGCTTGTGTAAGGTGACTGAAAATGCAATCACCTTTGCTTAGAGAAGGCGACTGAAAATGCAATCACCTTATCCCGGATGAAAATGACCAAACATGTGATTGTTTTGCCATCACATTAGTTCTTAAATGTTTCATTACAATAATATAATTGTTACTACATAATATTATGAATTAATATTGATAAATTCACAAATTTTTCCAAAACTTAATTGACAACAAACTTTTAATCATTTAAAACTAAATATATTGTCTCAAAATAACATTCACCATTACATTTAACAAACTATTCATGTCTTGCTAAACTTGTTCAAGAACCATTCTAGCTACCATATTATGTTCAAAAATCAATAGTCTAAGTGTATATACTCCCTCTAGAGCACAAACCAAAAGAAAGATCAAGTAACCATACTAACTATAATCCTAATGCTCACCCATCTCATCATCACTTGTCTCATTATCATCAGTACCCATCTCATCATTAGGTGTCTCATAATAATCATCACCTATCTCATCATATAATTTCAAGTCAGGATCATCGACTCCATTCACAGGATCTGCAGGCTCCAATCCATTTGCCTCACGTAATTTGTTTGCATAAGTTTCCTATAAGAAAAATATGCAAAAATTTCTTGTTAGCTAATAATGGCAATGATAAGACCCTTTTAAGCAGCAACAGACACTTTATAGCAACTGTTAAATATATAGCAGATGCTCATACATAAAACTCATTTCATTTCAACAACAATGATAAGTTTTTTGTTCAGCAACAATAAACATATAGCAAGATCTTTTTATGCAATGATAGGTACATTTATTCTTCTTTTTTTTTCTCCCTCTTTCAGTTAGTTTATGGATCCTTGTGAAGTCACTTGGACCAATTGGGGTCGGTCAACTACATATGAAGATATTGTTTTCTATCTTCCAGGATTTCAAGGGTGGGCGGTGAAATTAACCCTCCTTAAACCTCGTACTCTGAATAGCCTCTCTATGCACATCAAAAACAGTACACACTTCCACACTTGAGAAAGACCAGAGGTAAAATAGTAGTGATTGCTTCAGCTGGCGCATGGTTCTGTCAGCCAAGACTAACCATTTATAATGTAAGAAAATTCTCAACTTACCCATGCTTTTGGTTCGGTAGCCCATATTCGTTGCCCTAATCTCATTGTTATCTCTCTAAAAATGGTTTCAGGCAACTAAAGGAGCACTTATAAGCTTCTACGAGACACTAAGGGCTGAGCTCGGGTCTGATGTAGGGATAACAATTGTAAATCCAGGGATGATTGAGTCTGAAATAAGAGATGAAGAATTTTTATCAACGGTAAAGCCTAAGATGATCTCTGTGCTAATATTGAGAATTCACATTTGGCAATGGGACTTTCAGCCACAATTTATTACACTAATGCAAGCTCACTATTCACCTGCATATGGTCCTGTAACCATTCAAGTTCTTATTATTGTAAATATTGATGGTTTTTGTACCAAGTATATTGAACTACAAAGCTATAAAAAAAAGCACATTGCAAAAAAAAAAAAAGGAGATTAAATATTTCTTGTCAAAAAAAAACTAACCGAAAAAATCTCAGCATCTTCGGTGATAAATTTCTTCTCAGTGCTACCTCCGTGTTTAGTCAAGTGAGTCTCATTAAACAATTCCCATTGAGTTGGAGGACGACCTAAAGACTTCCACTACACATTGCAATAAAAAGAGATTTAATATTTACTTACAGAATATTAGTTAAAATCATATAAGAACTTATATCATACTAATGTCAGCTTTCGTTCCTCGAATGTCTTGTTCCCTGATGCATGAGGTATCCCCTTCTTGGAGGCCCTATTCTTTTTGCGGGTGGACTCCATCTTCAATAAAAGGCTTTGCCTCCTTCAAGAACTCCCCTGCAAGGAGAACTACCGTAGTGGTTCTATCACCAACTGCGCACGTGATCATATAAGAAACAAATTACATAAAGTTAATAAAAATTAGAGATATGATTTGAAGCAAGTCTGGAGCAGATGATCAATCATGATAGTCAATCATTTGGTCACGCAGCAATTATTTTGTGTTTCCTGCTTCACAAAACACATTAAATAGTACTCCCTCCGTCCCGGAATGTTGTTCCCACTTTTTTGTTGTCAATTTGGATGAACTTTGCGCAATAATTTTAGGTTAATTCAATTATCCTAACAAAAATCTACAAATTGTTAATGTTATAATGGTGTATCAATAACAACTTAAAGATTTTCATTAGGATGATAACCTAAAATTATTGTTCAAAATTCATTCAAATTAATAACAAAAAAGTGGGAACATCATTTCGGGACGGAGGGAGTATTAAGACAAAAAAGTGGCATATACCAGCCTAGAGGTCGAACTCTTAAAGTCTCGTTTTAACCAACATTTTTAGGTCAGATGCAGCAATCTATAGTATTTAAATAGTGCATACAAGTAAAGCAGCTGCTAGTTGATGTAGTAGCATGTGTGTTTTTTGCCTCTTTGGATCATAAAAATGATTCTCAAATGCTTAGCTTAGAAAAGCAAACTGATGTATATGAATCAATGATTATTCTTAAAGCGATTTGTCTCTCAATGAACAAGAATAAATAATGACTATGATAGTTAAAAGTTATGAACTAAGTAAAATGGGGCTTGTATAATTCTTATGTATAGAACTTATGTTTTCTTCTGATGGATTGCATGTCCATCTTTGTATGTGATTCTCTTTAATCTAATACGGAGCACAATTCATGATTTGTAAAGGAAATAATAATGATAAATAAATATAAAAGGAGAGTCACAATTTTGCTAAGATGTTTAGGAAGAATTTGCAAAAGATATCTTATATGCACTTTAGTAATATGTAGAGAAGATCGACAAAGAGAGGTGAATTCGCTAAGCATTAAGGAAGATTCCATTATAGCATCTCATTATTAAAAATAAAAACTCAAAGTTTGTAATGGAAAGTGTATATTTCTGCATGATTATATTCCAAGTGATGTTACCAATCAATAACTATAAGCAACCCCGCATTAAGAATACTAGGACAACACCCAAAATAGAGGCGAACCAAAACCAAAACCATTATCAGTTAAGCAAATGTCAAATACAAGAGGCCTAACCTATGTCACATGTTATCAGTCAAAATCTTTCCAGAGATAATAGAAATCAAAACCATAAGCATACATTGAGTTTCAAAATCTACCCTTAATATTTCCAATAAAACCAAACTATAATTTCTTATTCTTTAATCCTTTCCACGTTCCCATCAACCAACAAAACTTAAATACCCCTCTTTTCATTTACTGCGGTAGGAAATAGATATGTAAATTAACTGCTAAAGCGACCACATTAGAGAGAATAATGTTAGATAGCTCAAAATTTACGTCTCAACTTATGAGTCAGATAAAGGTAGGGTGATACTTCAGGCTACCTAATAATTGATCCTTTTCTAGACGCACACACTTTCCAAGTCTCAATAACTACCATATGCAAATAGGACTGAACAAACGAAAAAACAATGAAGTTTATTACCTCCGAGTCCTGTGATTTGGCAATGTCCACAAGGATCTTAGGAGCAGGGTGGACAATGTCAAGCAGCTTCATTATAGTGGCGCCATCGTTAGAAATGGTAGTGTTTCCCCTGTCATCATGGATCAACTTGTCCAAACCCCTCGGTCCAAGTGTCGTTCGTACAACATCAGCAACAGCCATAGAAGCATTAATGTTACTAATCAACTGAGCTTTTCTTGGGACGTATCTGTTCCTTCTTTTAATAATATAATATGTGGTTGCTGATGTTCAAATACATAAACAAGTGAAATCAATCAATCAAACAGTCAAATTGACCTACCATTGTAAGCATTGACAGTAAATTGAATCGACAAACATAATATTAAGAAGCAAACCATGAAAGAAATTTATGCACTCACAATAACACATAAACAGAAAGCTTTTCCACATTCCAATCGATAAATCTGAGCAAGTATTCTAAATAAAATTATCATGATGATGAAAACTGCGATTGTTACTCATAATAAAATCAATGGAGAACTTACCCAAATTGCTGGCTATCCGCCTTTGATCGTTGTTCACAGAAGATCTTTGTTGTGAACTGGGATGTGACATTTTGTTAGGGGAAGAACACCAGGAATTAAATCCTAATTTTGGGTTAAAAATAAACCCCAAATCGAGAACTTAGCTAATCAACAAAAATACACTAACAAAATATACCAAAACAGTCGAAATTTGACTTTTCAAAATCAAATCAAACTATCTTAAATTCATACAAGACGCAAATCCATGTTAAAAACTCAAAATATGAGGTGAATTATACCTCTTTAACTGGCTCTGATCGAAGGGAGAGACGACCGGAGGGAGAGACGACCGGAGCGAAGAGAGGCTGAGCGGAGAGACGACCGGAGCGGGAGAGAGGCAGAGCGGGGAGAAGAGAGGGATTGAGCGGATAGAGAGAGAAAGCGGATAGAGAGAGAGGTTGATTTATTTAGATTGATTTATTTAGGTATCTCAAATTAATTTATTTCTTATTTTATTTTTTTTAAATCATTTAAGGTATTACGTGATTGCATCGGCCGTCACCTTTTATTAAAATTACTTTTTCCATGTATTTATATTGATTAAATTATATAATTAATCAAACGTGAATGCAAAAGTCATCACAGTTTTAAAAAAGCGGTCACGTTTGATTTTTCATTTTCCCTCCTGTTTCCTGCGTTGGCGCTCCGGACGAAAATATTAAACGTGATTGCACATGTGATTGTATTGCCATCTCATTAAGGTAACGTGATTGCTTTTTATTTCCATCTCCTTATCTGATTTATGGTGGCTGCTTTTTTTAGCCATCACAGAAAGCAGTCACAAAAAGCTATTTTTCTTGTAGTGTCCGTGCCCGCGTCAATTATCATTGACCGCGCCTAAGATGTTGACCGCGGTCTCATACCAGACTCCCGGTTGATATCAAGGTTTACTGAGCAAGTTACCTTACTGGCTCTGACATGCAAGTAGCCGGCTCACTCCCATCATATTTAATGCGGCTCAGTCAGGCGCCTACCATTGCATTTAATGCGCCGCGCCGGATACACGGCTCTTGTCCACATCCGCGATATCCCCTCTGACAGTGAATCTTCCTTTCCTGACAGACCCAATCAGATGCGGACACGTGTATGCGGTCAAAGACTAAAGTGCCCTTTAGGGCTGACCTCATGCTTACGTCAGCAAGCAGCTCCCCATTGCCTATAAATAGAAGACCTTTGTCCCTTTGAACAAGGTAAGTTCAAAATATACATTGTAAACCATATTATTCTCAAACCCTAAACACTCACACACATTCAAGGCATTCCAAGCCTTCTAAATCTCAGTATTATTACTCTCACACCCGAGGGCCTGAGTTGGATTAACATCCAACTTTGACCTTAACAAGCATTTCGTTTGTGTTGTGTTCTTAGGTACCACCTCAACTAAATATATCCCGCGTATATCCTTAACCGTTCGCACTCGATTTGTTTGGTGTCATCAATAAATATGAGTGGTTATAAGAAATAAATTGAGTTAATTCTCCTATTGAATTAGCAATTTATTCTTGGAGTTAATTCTCTAATTAAGTTAGAGAGTTATATTTGTAACAATAAAGTTATAATTGTTGAAAATTAAAGCCAATGTTTGGTTTGTGTGGAAACAAATCTCTAATGGAATGTGGTTGTTCCAAGTATTTCGGATCACTATAGTGAGAAGTTAGAAATTTTTGTTGGCCTTGACTTTAAGTGATGGCAACAAAAGATCTTCTACTTGACCACCTTGAACTTAGAGAGGTTTCTTATGGAGGATCCTACAAAGTTGGATGAAAATGTGATGGATGTTCAAGCCGTGAGTGCGGTTGAAACATGTGAATTTTCTTTATCGAAACTATATACTTAATGAATTGTCGGATTCATTATAAAATGTGTATAGTACCAAGAAAATGGCAAAAGATTTATGGGAGTCGTTGGACTATAAATATAAAATTGAGAATGCGGGTGCAATGAAAATCATCGTAAGCCATTTCCTTTATTTTAAAATAGTGGACTCCATAAATCGGGAAAAAAAATCATACAGAAGAAGTGAAAATAGTCTTCCATAAAAACCATGTTGAATGGATGGTGTTGAGTAAAACTCTCAAGTGATGACAATAATTGAGAAATTGCTTCCCACTTGAAGATATTTTAAAATCACCTCAAACATAAATGAATAGAAATGAATGTTGAGATGTGTGCTATTCGTCTTTGTGTTGGAAAAGAGAATAGAATTTTTGGAGAGAAAAAAAATTGTCTAACATTTCTTGTGATGAAATCAAATGTGATGAAGCATGCCAAAATGCTTAATACAAAGACAAAGTTTGTCAAGCTTGTTTAAAATGTCAAACTTGTGTGAAAAGTCAAAATCGTTTGAAAAATCGAACTTGTTTAAAAAGTCAAACTTGTTTGGAAAAGTCAAGCATATACCTTGTGTCTTGAGTGGCAATTGTGATATCATCAAGAATGTAATTCATGATGTTTGAATGAGTGAAATGGAAGGGTATTCAAGTGCTTAATAATGAGATTGAGTCTCGTTATATGGTCAAAATAGATACAAAACAAGACTTATCAAATATATGCTTGAAGTTATAATCAAAGCATATTGATGCTTGAGATGTGAATGTTATTCACTAGATGATGGTAAAATGTAAGTTTTTACCCCTAACATTGCTTCCTAAAAAGCAAAATGTTGAATCTTATCTCTTTAAAGAAAAAGTTGGAAATCAACTTAATAAAGAGGTAGTGATAAAACACAACTAAATGTAGTTTGTGTATAAGTTATACTAAATAATATTGATTGCATATGTGTTGGGTATGCTTACAATAGTTGTGATTATAGAATTCTTGTTTACGAATTCAAGATTCAATAATGGAATCATGAAGCGCTTTTTTCTTTAAGAATATGTTTCCGTATAAATTAAAAGATGAGGCAAACTCATTAAAATAGATTCATGATTCAATAAAAGAAGAAGAAACTTATCATGAGTGTGATGAATGTGTATCCGAAAATTTTCCCATTTTTATTTGAAAAAATCAACGAAACGGAGTCGCCACGCCATTTTAATTTTGAGGGCCAAAACTTTGAAAAAAGCCCGAGATCAGATATTTAGGTTCGGAGGTCATGTTACACGCCGGGAAGGACGTTAGTGTGCACCCGGAATGCCTCGTAAAACGAGTCTTCCAAGCTGAAAATCATTTGTGTGTGTGTATGTGTGTGTGTTTTGGCCAAAATACTTTGAAACTCAGAAAAGTAAAAATTGGGATATCTTTTCAAGACTTTAAACTGATCCCATGATTTTTTGGAAGATTTTTGGATTGAGATTTGGTACTCAAAAGACCTTTTGAAGTTGAGAGCCATTTCTGCCAGAATGAAAAAGGCAGTGGACATTTGATTTTGAAATGGATTCAAGGGTCTTAAAACTTCATAATCTGGATAAACTCAGAGAATGAAAGTTGTTCCAGACACCTTAAATAAGATTTGTGCGAAGGAATTTTCCATTTTGGAGAAGATTTGAGGGGTCAAAACCTTCTGGAAACCTCAGATATGAGATCTGGATTCCCAGAAGCTGATGAACTAGCTTCTGAAAGAAAATTTGAAAAGAGGAGTTTTACTCACCCAAAAAATAAAGTAAAAATATGTATGGAAAGATCTAGATGTTGGCTACAAAAAGTGTTTTGTAGTCAACACCAAATTCCACATTTATCTGTGCCCAAAAATTAAGATAATGGACTGAGGTCTGGGAAAATTGCTACTGGACAGCAACTTCCCAAGAGAGAAAATATGATTTTAAGGGGGGTTTTGCATCCATGCTTGTCCCCATTTCCCTAGGTTTTGGTTAGTGATCACTAGACATTTTAGTGGTGAATCAACTATACCAAACCATCCTTGGGGTACATTAGGACTAAGCATTTCATTTGCTTGGAAAGGGGATTTTTATCCTTTGAAAATGAGATTTGATGCTTGAAAATGGTTTTTAGGGTTTTGAAAATGAGTTTTCTTTGCAAGAAAGTAAGAGAACTTGAAAATAATTTTGATCTTTGTAGAAGATCATCCATGGAGATGGTCTTCCATGGTGATCTTCTTAGATCTAAAGCAAGAAGATGAAAGAACTACATTTTGTAGTTTGCAAATGCATGCATGGTTGGAGTTTAGGGTAAGGAGAAGGAGGGTTTACCAATCTTCCTTGTGTTCTTGAGTTTTTGGCTTGAGTGTATGAGTGTTTAAGGCTTGAATATGAGAGTGAGTGGATGAGTGTGAGTTGGGAAAGATTGAGAGAAAATGGTGACAATTCTTGAAGAATTCTCACCGTTTTCTCTCTATATTTCGCCGTAGGTTCGGTGCAATTGGTGTTGTTGCTCCTTATTTTTGTGACTCGGAGGGCTCAATTTATAGCCCTCTGAAATGACAAACTCATCCGCGCGGATGGATCCAAATAAGTGCACTGTTCATTAAATGCAAACTTCAAAGCTTTGGACAAGAGGAATAATCTTTTTGAAATTTCAAATTAACAAATAGCTTTATTGTTCCCACCATTTCTATTTGTGGTTTTATTCCTTTTGTTTTACTTTTTGAGATTCTTTTTGAGGTTTAACCTTAAATAACAATGCCCATTTTACCCTCACTTTGTTAGAAAAGTTAGGATTGTTAGGAATTGTTAGAAATGTTATAACTTTCGTTAATTTTCTAACGAAAATTCTAACAAGCTCAAATTGGAGCACTTACAAGAGCCCTCGGCGACGGCGCTTTCAAGGAAGCGGGGTCGTCGATAAGAGTAAGGCTCCATATTTGGCGGGATGATCGAGTGATCGGGTGGTCGAACCTAGCGATAGGCTACCTACGTATCCCGAATGGGAATCAAGCCGCCGTAGTTCGGGTCTTTGACCCCGGAGATGATGGCGTTTTAGGTGCATCGAACCCGATGAGCGAGTTCTACGTCGGTTCTGCCGGAAAGAAACTCGCTGGGGATAAGAGATGACCATTTTCTATTCGATGGGTATCCGCTCCGCTGGGATAGGGATGACCATTTTCGGTCTCTCGCTAGGGATGATTGCGATTTATCGCTTTCTAGTGATAGCGTCTTAGGTGCCTCGAACCTTGAAGATGGCGTTTTAGGTGCCTTGAACCTTGGAGATGGCGTTTTTAGGTGCCTCGAACCTTGAAGATGGCTTTTTAGGTGCCTCTGACCTTGATGATGGCATTTTAGGTGCCTCGAACCTTGCTGATGATGGCTTTTTAGGCGCCTGAACCTTAATTTTGAAATGGTCTTTCGGTGGACTTCGTCTCGTCGCCGAAGGAGAGGGTGACCGTTTTGGTCGAGGGGCCGGACCTAATGATAGGCTACCTACGTATCCCTAGTGGGAATCAAGCCCTTTCGTAGTTCGAGTTCTACTCGAGATTTCGCCGGCTTTTGGGATTCCGTTAACTTTGCTGGGATTTCGTTAGCCTTTTGGGGAAAATCGACGTATTCGTCCTGGGAAATCGGTCTTACGTTTGACCGCCGTTGATGATTTTGATGAAAGATACGAAATCTCGTTATCTTTTCGGGAAATCGGTCTTACGTTTGACCGCCGGTGAATGATTTTGATGAAAGATACGGGATTCCGTTATCTTTCTCGGGAAATCGGTCTTACGTTTGACTCGCCGGTGAATGATTTTGATGAAAGATACGGGATTCCGTTATCTTTCTCGAGGAGATCGGTCTTACGTTTGACTGCCGGGAAGACTTTGATGAAAGATACGGGATCCGTTATCTTTCTCGGGGCACTCGGTCTTACGTTTTACTGCCGGGGAAGATTTTGATGAAAGATACGGGATCTTGTTATCTTTCTCGGGGAAATCGGTCTTACGTTTTACTGCCGGAGGATTTTGATGAAAGATACGGGATCTCGTTATCTTTCTCGAGGAAATCGGTCTTACGTTTTACTGCCGGGGATGATTTTGATGAAAGATACGGGATTTCGTTATCTTTCTCGGGGAAATCGGTCTTACGTTTTACTGCCGGGGATGATTTTGATGAAAGATACGGGATCCCGTTATCTTTCTCGGGGCACTCGATCTTACGCTTTGATCGCCGGAAGGATTTTGATGAAAGATACGGGATCCGTTATCTTTCTCGGGAGATCGGTCTTACGTTTGATCGCCGGGATGATTTTGATGAAAGATACGGGATCTCGTTATCTTTCTCGGGAAATCGGTCTTACGTTTGACCGGGAAGGATTTTGATGAAAGATACGGATCCGTTATCTTTCTCGGGGCACTCGGTCTTACGTTTTACGGCCGGGAAGGATTTTGATGAAAGATACGGGATCTCGTTATCTTTCTCGGGGAGATCGGTCTTACGTTTGACTGCCGGGGAAGGATTTTGATGAAAGATACGAGATTTCGTTATCTTTCTCGGGGCACTCGGTCTTACGTTTTACTGCCGGGAAGGATTTTGATGAAAGATACGAGATCTCGTTATCTTTCTCGGGAGATCGGTCTTACGTTTTACCGCCGGAATGATTTTCTTGACAAGGGGCCGACTTTGGTTAACTTTGGTTAACTCGTCAAGTCGGGACCGAATTGCAGAGTCCCGGAATTTTAAGGGGCAAAAGGGTCATTTTGACCCTTGCAATCCCGTCCGCGCCGAGAGGGTTGAAAAGTCGTGGGTATTAATTAGGGCCAACGCCCTTTCTTCTTCCCCATCTCAGCTTTTGAAAACAGACGAGAGAGAGAGAGAAAAACCGAGGAGAAGCCATTGTTGGCCAAGAAAAGCTTCAAAAATCTTCCGATTTCTTCGATTTTTTGAGCAATGGAACACGGGGAAGGCGCTTTTCAAGGCCAAGGACGTGGCCCGGTCGCGGAGAGACGATTGGAGCTCGTCCGGATGAGGAGGCATTACAATCTTTCGCAATCGGTTGCGGAGGAGCATTACCCCGATGCTTGGCAACATTGGGCTTCGGATTCGAATCTCCGAACGGTATACTTTGAAACCCTTTGATCCCTTTGTTGATTTCTTGTTTGAAATTTGAATTTTGGGTGATTTTTGAATTTTTTTTTTTTTTTGAAAATTCGAATGATTGATGTTCTTGGCTTTGAATCTTGATTTTGATGCTTTGCATGTTGCAATGATTATGTGGGTATCCCAAAATATGCATTTTGCTTGGAGAAAGAATTGGCCTTTTCGCCATTATTTTTTTTTGTATCCGAAAATTGCATGTGAAAATTCGAAAATTATGATGATGATTTTTTTTTTTTGAAATTTGAATATTGCATGTTGATGATGATTTTTTTTTTTTTGAAATTGAATATTGATATTGATGAATGATGCAATGCATGCATTTTGTTTGGAAAGAATGGGCATTTTGCCAATATGAGATGTATGTATGTTTAGGATTTTTTTTTGAAAAGTGGGACGGATTTTTCCTCCCGTTGCATGTAAGATGGATGATATGCATGTATGCATTTTTTTTTGAAAATGGGACGGAGTTTTTATTTCCGTCGACTTCTTGTAGGATATGCATGTATGCATTTTTTTTTATTGAAAATCGTTGAATGGGATTTGTTGAAAACTGTCTTTTCTGTGAGAAAAATGGGGCTATGTCTATTGCATGCCGTTATGCTGCCGAATTTTTTTTTTAATGCATGTGTATGCTTTTTTTTTTGTGCAAATGCAAATGCAATTTTTTTTTGACATTTTCTCTCCTTTTTTTTTTTGCAGGGCGGAAACCGTTTTGTGACGGAGCAACTGAACAAAATGAAGACTCGAGGATCAGTGGAGTCCGTAGTTGACCTGTGGGATCGGCTTCCGGATGTGGGCCGAGGAGCTTTGCCGAGTCCGAGACAGATTGTTGTCGAGACGGGGCTTTGGGAGTTCGTTGAGTGCTTGAGGGGACTGGTCAAGTTCCCTAAGAGCAAGGGCCTGATGTTTGCTTTGGCGCAGCATTGGTGGGACGCGACCCACACCTTTCACTTCTTCCGGGCGAGGCTACGGTTACGCCTCCGATTACGCCGCGATCACGGGCCTGTCCTTTAATGGACGCAAAGATTGAGTGGCGGGATGGCTACAACGATGCGGATCTACTGTGCTCTTCTGGGATTTTCCCCTATTTCCCAAAAAGGGGATGGGGATGGAGTATGCCGTGGTCTACGGTAAGATTGTGGAGACCATCGTGAGCTACGAGGCGAGGAGGAGAGGATAGGCGCCGAGCGCATCGCTAGTGGCCTTCTTGTGGTTTGCTTTTTCGAGCACCCTCTTTGGACATGCCGAGGGGACGGCAGCCTTTGCCTTGCCGAGGTCCTTGGAGGACATGGAGACGGCCGAGATGTCTCGTGGGGAGAGGCCGGCCGGGCAGAGCTTTACTTTGCTCTCGATAGGTACAGCCTAAGGCCGTGAGCTCCTTGTACTGCTTTGAGTTTGCCCCGGAGGTATAAGCTCTCTTTTGCTTTCCCTCTCTTTCTTTTTTTTTTTCGAGCACACACTTTTCTTTTGCAGACCGGATTGATTTGATTTTTACCTTTCGCAGTATGGGCGTTGGAGTTTTTCCATCGTCACGATGTGGCGACAAATGGCGGAGTACGCCGGGCGTATCCGGCCATGCAGCCTTGGTCCAAGCATGCCCGGAGAAGATAAGCTCCAGTGGGGCGTACGACTCTCGTGTACGCGGATTGCCTTCCTTCGACGGAGGCCGAGACAGATGAGGGGATGATATTCTTCCCCGGGATCGCTTCGAGGCGGCGCACCGAAGGGCGCCGAGATTTGACCTGTGGCAATGGAGGATTCTCGAGAGGTCCGACCTGCGATGCATATTATCTCGGGAGAGAGGGTGACGCGCCAAAGATGGCGTGAATTCGCCGAGGACACCGGTGGAGCCTCCCGCCGATATGATGCACTCCGAGCGATCGGTCCGTGACTGGGATGATTACCGAGCCGGCCAAAGACTTCTCGGATTTCGTGGCGATCGAGCCATATGCGACATTCGTCTTGAGGAGGCCGAGGATGCCTCAGTTCCTGGATAGAGAGGGGCTTGGGATCCCGCGGTACCCTCGGACGGATTTTTCATATATCCAGGATGGGGTCCGATTGAGGGTGCAGATCCCTCACTCGAGCGGCTTCCACGAGCTTTCCGGCCTCGTCCGGTATGAAGGTATGGCTTTTTACGCTTCGCCTCTTCCTTTCTTTCTTTTGTTTCATCATCTTTAGCATCACTTCCTTTTTTGACGCTTTGCTTTTGTGCAGCTTTCTGAGGTGGTCGTCGAGAAGCCGACGAAGCAAGTGATCGGAGCCAAGAGATTCATCGTGAGGATGGTCGCTTGCGGGCTCCTCGTGCTAGAGCGAGGCGACCACGGCCGGCGCCCGTCGACGGAGGCTTCCCCTATTCGCTCGTAGACTTCTTCGTAGACTCCTCTCGTCTCCTCTCCTTGATCCCCGCGCGGTGCCGCCTTCGGATCACGTCATTCTCGGGATCCACACGGGCGTGGACACGTATGGCAAGATGGCGGGTCGTCTTCGTACGCTCAGGAGTCCGACGCCTTCACCTTCTGGATACGATTTTTTCGCAGATCTCGCTTGCCCTATCGTAGCGTGCCTGGCTGGTCCCGACGAGCCTCTTTCTCGGAGACGAGGACGATTCTCGAGCCCGAGATTTTCGTGGCTCCCGAGGAGGCGGGCCCGAGTCGCAAGAGGGGCCGGGGCGTACATCGGGCGCTAGAGACTCCGATTGATTTTTTTTTTTTTTGAGATTTGAGATTGAGATTGAGATTTGTACAGCTTATGCACATTTTTTTTCTTTTTTTTTTCGGGATGTAATAATTTAGGATTTTATTGATGTTTTTTTTTTTATGCACACTCTTTTTTTTTTGGAATGTAATAATTTAGGATTTTATTTTATGAATGCAATGCAAGATGAATGCAAAGGTTGCATGAGCCTTGGTTTTTTTTTTTTTTTTTTGCAAGGGTGTTTGGTATATGGACCGGTTTGGGGAGGTTTTTTTGCACAGTGTTTCGAGCAACCGGGACGGAATATTCCTCTTTGGTGTAGCAAATTTGACTGCTTGCAGATTTTTCGATGGAAAGCAATCATGTCCGCGCGGATGGGGTCCCGCATCCGACATTGTCCTTTAATTTTGCTTCGTATCCGGTCTCACTTTATTTCAAATTCAAATATCCTCTTCAACCTCCAAATTCAAACAGCCATTTTCGGGAGAAAGAGAGAAAAACCATGGAAAACTTTAGAAAAGCTCCATCAAAATTGTCCCAAGAATCCCAAATGTCATTCTTCAACAAGTTCAAGGATTGGTCCTGGAGATCATGCATGAGAGGAGGTCCTTCTTTGAAGAAAGGTACAAGGTGAAGTGCTTATGGTCTCTCAAGGAATTGATTCCTGACTATGAGCTTTGAGGGCTTCTTCCTCATTTTGGGACACTAGAAGGCATGTCTTTTGCCTTTCCTTCAACGAGATTGTTCCGACTGTCGAAGAATTTCGGGCCTTGCTTGGAGGTCCTGAGGTGGAAGAGATAGCGGTTCCTTTGCCCTGAGGGGCTTCTTTTGTTGACAGATTGTGCGTCCTCCTTCATCTTTCCCCGGAGGAAGCGCAAGGTATGATCCGCGGTCCCGATCATTTCGATATTTCCGGCCTTCCCGATAGGTTTAGGGGCCTAGGCTTGGTGGATGATGCCTATTGGGATGCCTTTGCACTTTGTATGTTTGGCACCCTGCTCATGGTCTATTCCTTTCGGGATTTGCCATCGATCTCTCGCTAGATGTTGTCGCTCACCGTCGCCCGGGCAGATGTCGTTCCTTTGATTTTGGGAGAGACTTTTCATGCTCTTGATAGTCAAGCTACGGAAGACGGTATATGCACGGGGCAGCCTGCTCCTCTTGACCCCGTGGCCGATGGAGCGTTTGGGGGTTCTTCGGGAAACTCCCGATATGATCAAGCCTTCGACATTTGCCAGAGGGGGTCAGTGTGGATTTCGATGATCGTGGCTCATGGGAGCGTTGGATGGCCGGTCTCCGCATTGCAGGATATCGATGGTCGCGCCTTGTTGGCAAGGGTGGAGACTCGCAGAGTGCTTCAGACGGGTCCCATGTGGTCATGCTTCCGGGCTTTCTCTACCCAGCTTCTACATTCCTAGCTTTAGTTCCGAGACAATTTGGCTTGGAGCAGTTCCTTTGGAGGGCTTTGATGATATAGCCACCGTGGTGGTGGCTCCTGCTTCTATGGATGATCCCTCGTTGTTTCCATTTCTTTCCCGAGCATGGAGGTATGATGCCTTTCCTCCTGGGGTTATTCTCAAAGCGCCCAAGACCGGTGTTCCCGACCACTTGTACCCGGATTGGTATGAGAGGCATCCGGGAGAGACTCAGTGGCTATTTTGAGACGGCGTGAGGCCATTGTGGGTGCGGAGGACCCGATCGCTTCGAGAGGAGGAGGGCCGAGGCGAGGGCCAACCCTCATGATAGGAGCGGAGACGCCGTGACCGACTATGAGGCTTACGTCAAGAGACAGAGAGGAGGGCTCCTATGCTACCGCCTAGGCTACAGGAGATGAGAGATGACGCTAGTGGCTACTAAGGCCCCGACAGAGGCCGGGTTTGATAGATCCTGTTCCTATACCGCAGCTTGGTAGGAGGAAGACCGACATTTTTCCGGCTCGTAAAAGAAGACTCGAAGGGGGAAGAAGAGGGGAGAGGCCAAGACGAGTGGCTTGGAGTGACTCCGAGGTTTCCGAGTATCCCTTTCTTGTCATGGCGCACACATTAGTTTGATTATGTATCTTAGTTTCTTTTAGCAAAGTTGCCGCTGTAGGAATGAATCGGGCTTAGACTCATCAAAGAGCTTTTAATTTGTAATGAATATTTGAATTGCTTTAGAGTTTTTCGAGACGCTTTCATGGTCTCGATCAATTGTATTGATGCCAAAGTATGACTTTTATTTGTGTTTTAGACCGAACCGTTTCCGCCGCCTACGTTCCTCATTTTGAGGAGCCTGTGTCTTCGTAGTTCAACCCGATTTTTTTTTTTGATGTTTTTTTTGTTTTTTTTTTTTTTTTTTTTTTTTTTTTGTTTTTTTTTTTGTTTTTTTTTTGTTTTTTTTTTTTGTTGTTTTTTTTTTTTTTTGTTTTTTTTGTTTTTTTTTTTTTTTTGTTTTTTTTTTTTTTTTTTTTTTTTTTGGTGCAACCCCGTTTTTTACCTAGGCCGCCCTTTTCGGGTTTTCAACCTAGTTGGGTATTACTCTTTTAGCACTCTTTTTTTTTTTTTTTTTTTACGCGTAGTATCTCGCGCAGCCTTGTCACCATTCACCGGGTGTACAAAGGGATTCCCGTCGAGGTCCGCAAGTTGCATGGCTCCTCCGAGAAGATCTTCGGACGACATATGGCCCGACCCATACAGCTCCCATTTGCCGAGGGGGTTGATACGGACCGGGGCTTTTCTTTAAAACGAGATCCCCTTCTCGGATTTCCCGATGCTTTACTTTCTTGTCGAAGGCTCGCCATTCTTCCTTGGTAGGCTCGGATGTGTTCCATGGCCTTCAATCGGCTGTTCATCTAGTAGGGCCAATTCGTCATGGCGACTGAGCCATTCGACCTCGTTGATCCGGCTTTCCGAAGATACCTGAGCGAGGGGATCTCTAGCTCGATTGGGAGTACGGCCCATTCCGTATGTGAGGGCAAACGGTGTTTCCCGCCTTGCCGTTCGACCGATGTTCTCAGAGCCCCAGAGTGCCTGTAACTTCTCGCCAATCTCTCGCCTTGACATCCATTTTCCTGATGATATTTTCCAGAGTCTTGCTTTGTCGCTTCGACGGCTCCGTTGGTTTCGGGGGCCTGTAAGGAGATGACTTGTGACGGGTTATTCGGAATTCTCGCCAGCCAGCTTTTCACATTCCCTTCGGTGGGATCCATTATCCGAAATGATTTCTACTGCAACCCGTATCCGCATATGATGTTCTCTTTGATGAAGAGGGCAACTTTCTTTGAATCGAGGATTTTGTAGGACTTTGCAGAGCATCCTTTCCGATTCCTTCGAAGAAATCACCAATCGCGTCTCTTTAGGCTCTTCCGCAGCTCCCAAATTCACACTCGTCAAAATCTCTTCTGCACTGGGCTCGATTTTCCTCTTTCCTGACAACCTCGCTTAAAGATTTTTTTTTTGTTGTTTGATTTTTTTTCGTTTAATGTGTCTCGTTTCTTTATCTAATGAATTATTATTAAAAAAATTTTTTTAATTAATTCATCATTAGTTAAAGTGGCAATCAAGGGATACTCGTAAAGGTTCGTCATTTCATTGAAAACGAAAAGGAATACAAGCTTGCTGCGCACTCGTAGTCTTCAGCGTAAGGCCATCTGGACGACCCTAGAGACTCGATCTTAACAAAGAGAGACTCGGGAGGACTTGTCCTAGATTGACACAAAGGGATCGGGGACCAATCCAAGCTTGGTGATCATTTCCTCCTTGGTCGCGGACGGGCCCGAGAGGTTTTCCCAATTCTTTAGCGGCTTTGCTGGGTGGCCTCATGACTGAACCTGTGGCCGTTTTTGTTTTCCTTTCTCAATTGCCGCTATCATCTCTTGACCGAGCCGAGATCAATCAGTCCGGCACTGACTTCTTCTTCGAACAATTGCTGCATAAACTGCAACCATCCCAATCATCTCGAGGGAAATTCCGTGGCCTTAGCTTTTGGCACCGTCAATTCGAATTCAGTTTCGATCTTCCCGGGCGTAGGAATAGTGGTTGTGAGCTTCTCGAACCTGTTCCACTGTGTCGCACGCCCGAAGGTATACTCACTCTTCATGGTAGTGGTAGCCCTGTGTATCTGGTAGGTCCAGAACATTCTACTGACCGGGTTAGCCTTGGTTCCTCTAAACTTGTTGAGGCTATCCCGTAGCTTTAGCCATCCCGCCGTAGGAGTGGGCTCGTGATGTTTCCCGGTTGTGTGGGACCCTTTACAAAGTAGTCACCAAATTAGGACCGAAGGGGAGAGATTTAGGGTTGTCGACCGGACCTTTCCCCGTGGCGCCTTCAAATCTTTTTCCTTTTGCAAAGGTCCACCGAGGAGGCCTCATATCCCTGTGCCGTGGCGAGTATTCTGTCCTTTCACCTCGATGAGTTTGTGAGTTCCTTGTTGGTGCTTCCCTGCATCGAGGCCGTAGATAGCTCATTTTTCTCATCATTTTCAAGACCGAAGGGATTTTATCCCGAGTGATTGTCAAATCTATGTTGCACACTTGGGCCTTGGGAGGCTCGACCGTGAAGCCCGTTAGCATGAGACCTTCCTCATCATGTTTGATTTCCGTAATAGGTATTCCGCCCGTATCCGTGCCCTCTAAAGTGACTAAATCCCCGTAAATGGTCGTCGATCCCCATTCGAGACGAATTTCACACACCGGTGGAGGCTTGAGGCGACCCTTGACTCGGTGCAGCCAAGGTCTTCCCAATAAGGCATTGAAAGTAATC
Source organism: Adenophora triphylla var. japonica (assembly GCA_022495995.1). Lineage (NCBI taxonomy): Eukaryota > Viridiplantae > Streptophyta > Magnoliopsida > Asterales > Campanulaceae > Adenophora > Adenophora triphylla. The sequence goes on from JAFEMH010007748.1 coordinate 73,918, forward strand.
GGGATGTCGATAACCCGGAATTCCACAGTATCAATTTCTCGTCCGAACCAGAGGTCTAAAGTGGCGACTCCAAGGACTCGCTTCGAGATGTTGAGTCGTAAGCTTTGATCGCGAGGGAGGAAGGCTTCAAGTCTCGTAGTCTTGATATCAAGCAAGCTCATGATCTTTGCTAAGAATGTTCATTCCGGACCCATTATCAACCAGACCCGAGGGAGGCGTCGTTCATCCAATGACCTGTGATGAAGAGAGGCTCGTTATGATCAGCCCCAAATTGAGGGAGGTCGAGATCTCATGAAAGTGATTATATTCCCGTAATGGATGTTTCCAATTAGCCGTACCACATCATCGGGAGTAGCATCAATAGGCACGAGAGTGCGAGCCGTGCTTTCTTCCAAATTCCGCCTTATGGGGATAGGACGAGGTGAGTAGAGACCGTGAGGGAAATGTTGGCCTCGTGTTTGCTTCCAACCGTGAGCACGGGATCCTCTTTTTCGGGATCCTGAGTTTCACTGCCTTAGCATAGGGGCGGCGATCTTCTTTCTGCTTCGATCTCGTGGCCTTCTTATCTCGCCTTGGGATTTCCTTGAAGATCTCGCCTGCATCGGGTCAACAGATTAACTTCCTCATCGCCGTCTCTTGACCGGATTTCTTCAATGCCGCTAAGGTCAATCTGGGAGCCCTTTTGGCTATTGGCCACCGGAGCTCGACGGAGTCTAGTGACAGCGAGGGGCCGAGCCGTACCGGCTCCTTCCCGGGCGGCCCTTATAACCGCTTCCCAAGTCACGTGCTGGGTTTGGGGTTGTGTTGTTGCCCCTCGATGGCCCACGCAGCTAGGGCGTCCTCCGATTCACTCTCATGGCTCGCCTTGCTCATAGTTATCATGCAACAAGAGTCGCTATTGTCTGGACTCGGGGCTTTTCGATCTCATCCCTTGGATGGCCCACGTAGTTATGGCTATCAGCCTCCATCTCATCGTATATCCTTTTTCTTTCAATCTTGCAAGTAGGGCAGCCACAAGTGAAGGATAGGCAACGTTCCTTCGGAGTTTGATGTAGCAAATCGATAGATCCGTGTCCAAATAAGGAGCACCCGGTCCATTGTCGGGCACCGGAGCAATTAGGAAGGCGTCATGTGGATTCATAGTACGAAGGCCACCGGGGAGACGTTCGCATCGATAACCCTTTTCGGATTGCAGTGCACTCGCCGCGCCGAGCGGCCCTGGCCGTGACCCTTACTTGTTATGCCATCCGTTCTGGGAAAGAAGAAAAGATCCGATAACGTTTACGAATTCTTCATCTTCTCGGTGGCCGAAACCCTCCATTCTCGACTGCTTCAATAAACCCTTTCCATTCACCAAAGTTCTTATAAGGAACGTTGTGTTCTAGAATTTCGGTATGTACGGATCCGGGCGCGGGCTTTGGTCCCTCATCCTCCGGAGTATCCTGGACATCGACCGCATGTGCATCTTACGAGGTGCGCTTCTGGGGTCCACCTACCGGCATTTGACTTGCATTTTCCGGTGGTCCCTCATCGTCACTTGCCGACAACCAACCATTGTGCCTGGCTCCCATGGGCTCATTTCCGCATGATTGTTCCGCATTGTTTCCGGATCCGGGGCCTCGCTGACTCTTCACTCTCGCCATCATCATCATCATCGCCGTCATCTAATCTTCTTCCCATACTACCGGGATTTCGCCGAGAGGGAACGCCGATCAAACCCGCTGGGAATATGGGTGCGTGCAAATGCAAAATTGTCATATGTTCCCATTCCCTAAGTGGCAATTGTGACTCGCCTTCTCCTCCCGTAAATTGCGGAGGAAGAGTGAGAGGGGTGGCACGTATTTGACACTGTGTAGAATGTAGAAGGGTTCTTCCTCCTCCGATTCTTCGCTTTCACCGCCTTCGGGGTCGTATTTGACTCTCCAATAGCCGCCAGGAAGTGTACTAGCTCCGTATGCTCTTCGGCCTCTTTGCCGATAAGCCCCAAGACAGCGCCCGCCGGAAGCTTTCTTGTTCGATTCTTCTCGATTGTTCCAACCATCTTGTGTAAATGGTCCTCTCATATTTTGACCGGAACAGCCCCAGCTCTTCAGTATTGGCCTTCCTTTTATCCGAGAAATAGCGGGCCTCGTATTCTTGCAAGGAGTCTCTGACATGAGACCAAGATGGGTTGATTCGTTCGATATCCTCAAGGCTGAGGGGGAATCCGAATTCAGGATCCTCGACGAGGTTGGCCACGGGTATTTGGGGACCTTCATTAGCATCTTCCCCGGGCATGCGAAGATTCTCCGCATTCAATCATATTCACTCGATTATGGTTCCTTGCGCCGGATTTTTGATCGTGTTAGGCCCTCTTCTGTGGCCTTCCAACTTTCCTTGCTCTATTAGCCCCCGGATTGCCTTTTTCGTAGTAAAGCAAGTCCAAATGTCCGTGAGCTTGATGAAAAGCACAATACTTTGTAGTATCCACGGGAGCATTCGGATTCCCCGGGTTGGAAATTCTCCAAAGGCCGCAAAGCAAGCCTTCTTTCACCACCCCCTAAAGATGTCGCTCAGGCATTCCAAAGTTTTCGAGAATTCATGACCCGGTCCGGGCTCCTACCTGGGTTTTCTCGGGAGCAAAAGGAGTCGTGTTGTTACATTCCCGTCTCCGCATAGTTAATCATCTCTTTGCTTTTAGCAGAGCAGGGCAAGTGTTTGCAGGAGGAGCCCGATATCTCGTAGGCGCAAAGCAGCTGGCCGATTGTAGGCCTTTTCAAACTTAGCCGCAGAGTTAACCATGGCCCGTAAGTCTCGAGTATGGGAAGTGACCGAGGGAGGCTCTCGATGTGGTTTCAAGCATGACCGGAAGATGTCCAGCTTGTTCCTCTTCTAAGGAGGGATGGCCATTTCACCGAGTTTCGTATTCCACCGCTTGTAAAAGTCCCCAACATTCTCATCAGACGCCGCACCGTTGTTTGTAGGTCAACCCTATTTGTTTCCCATTCCAAGTTGGCCTTATATTTTTCTCGTGAAGGCATTGGTAACTGTCCCACGTAGCCCCGGCTTCGTGTTTCAAACGGAAGAACCACTTTAAGGCACTGACTTCAAGGATAGATCGAAATAGTCGCCCAACCGCCGATTGGTACATCCTTTCGCTTTCATCGCCAAGGTATATGTGTCCAAATGGGTTTTCGGGCACGCAGCCCCATCAAAGAGATCCAGACAGCATCACGAATTTGTGGGGCGTAGGAACAATGGAGTCCGGTCTCGTAGGCCGGAAGGCGTACTTCTGGCGCCGCCCAATGATCTGCGCTTTCATTTCCTTGTGTTGTTCCATGAACCAAAGCCGTATGAGGGTCTTGTGGCGGAACCATGGCATTCAAGCTTAGTGGCCGAGCTAGAGAGAGGAGCTACCACCGGAGGCAGATCGTGGAGGGAACGGCCGATCCGGACGTAGGTGAAAACCCGTCCTGGGCCGAGTTACCCGGGAGCATGAGTAGGAGCCTCGAGCAAAAGGATAGAACTCAAGGGCATTGCCTGCTGATTTTCAACCTGGCAAAGTAGGCGGAGGCAGCCCCGATGTAGCCGGATAACTTGGATTTCCAGTGGGGCCCGTAAGTAGGGCTTCGAGTGCGGGCCGCCGTCCCGATTGTTGAATTGCATGGCCGCTCGTGGCGAAGGTGTGTAACCCGGGGGTACTGCGGTCCCGGTGATTCGGATGACACCGGATGGAGGCTTGTAACCCATAGAAGTCCGAGTGAGGAATGGATTTGTGTGAGGAGCACTAACTAGTACTGTTCGAGGAGGGGCTCGATCGTGGCCCGTAACCAAGCTGCGGCGGTATTCCGAACCGTGGCCGTTGCCGCGAAGGTCCTGATTGATCGGTTCCGAACCGAGGCGGGATCCCGATTAGCCGTGGCATTCCGAGATAGCCCCAACCATGAGAAGACATTCCGTACCGATTTTGCTCCCCACCGATTTGTGCCGCTTCGCCGCATGGATCCTGGTGGTCTCTGTGGTCGGGAGCCGGGTCGACCCGAAAATCGAGGGGAGCATGGGTTCTCGGGTAGTGGAACCATAGAGGTGGGTGGCGGCATCCCGGTGTAATCGTGGCGACCGAGAGTGGGGTTGGCATCCTCGTCTTCTTCCACGGTGAAGGTGTCATCCTGGATTGAGGCCGGCGGCCGTACCGTGACTCTTAATAGCCTCCATAAGGCTATTTAGCCGTGCTTCCCGTCGTAACCTCATCTCGTTCTCGCTAACCGATTCCACC
>JAFEMH010007749.1:0-78131 GCA_022495995.1 Adenophora triphylla var. japonica
CAATTTCGATAGCTAAGCCTTGTTATGATCTCGACAAATGCATGAGCTTCACCCTTCGCATACCCATTACTCGTCTCATACTTTGATGCCGAAATCTCAACCAAGATGGATCCCTGTATCTTCACAGCCTATCAAGTTCACCTTTGAAGACCATCAAGACCTTCCTGAAGCCTACACTTTCAAACCAGCCTCATGAAGACTCGCAAGTGGACAAGGGCAAAGACCGCCAAAAGACTCATTAATGAAGCCGCAATGCCATATTCCAACGGCTACATTGAAGGCTATAAATAGAAGAGTTCACTCTCGCACAAATTACCTTGAAAACTCTCTTTTCACAATCCAAAACCTTTCCTTTACACCTTTACACACCTCCCGTAATCCAAACCTTAAACACCAATCCCTTACCCTTCAAACACTGCTCCAAATCCAAACCTTCACCCTTCAACCCCTGCTTTCTTCAACAACAAACCTTACAGATAAGTTTATGATTGTAAACATCTAAGACTGTACTTTAGGTGTATTAGTTATTTTTGTAAACACTCTGCAAGACTCGTACTCTTTGAGTGTATTTGTTTTTGTAGAAATCTTGAGACCGTACTTCAAGTTGTAAAAACACTTAAGACCGCACTTTAAGTGTATCCCTAGTTGACTGCATTTTACTAGGAAGCAGGAAGTTCAAGGAACTTGCCTAATCAATCTTTTTGTAATTCTTGTTGATTAAGATTATAATAAATTGATCTCACTTGTCAACTTGACAATGGGGTGGACGTAGGAGGAGTGAACTCGAACCACTTTAAATCTTGTTGTGTTATTACATTTTCGTAAACACATTCACACACTTCGCATTATTTCATCGGTGTGTTCACGCCCCATCATTATTTCAAGTCTTACTTATTCCGTTGCACAACTCAACAAATATCTCGATGTACTAAGACAAAACCATAACTCGTCTCGATCATTTGCATATCAAACAAGGGCCTTTCAATTGGTATCAGAGCTTGTCTTCACATTCAAAAGTCTAACAACTTGTGAAGGATCCTCTTCAAAACCCACCCATGCCTCAACCAAGGAGAAATAATGAGAAAGACATCCCACACATTGACGACTCTGTGGGATCTTTTTTGAGATTTATGCATCAAAAATAAAACATACCTTGGATGCAAACAAGAGTATGGAACTGTATGTTCTAAATAATGAAGTGTCCTACCCAACTCAAATAGAGATATCAATGGAGGAGCTAGTACGATTTAAATCCCTGTAAGCATGGTCGGCGAATCCAAAGCAGCAATTAATCACAAATCTAAAAGTCAAAAACATTCTTCAAAAGCAAAGTGTAAATGACTCCACTAGCACAAGAAATTTCTAAGGTGAACCAAATGCCAGATCGCCATGGGATCTCATTCAAACTAAATTCACTAAACACACCAAGAAAGTCGTGGACGCAAAATGTTGTATAACTTGCTTAGGCAATTAGAGACAACTTCAAGTTCTATCCTCGGGAGAAAAAGTGAGTATCAAGCTCAACCAAGGTTTGAAAATCCTTGTTAGGATCTATTTGCCGACCATGGAAAAACCTTTCGAACAAAGAAGATTCGCCTCAAGATATATTCCAATCTTCCACAAGAATATGAAAAAGGTAGCATTACCTATCGTAGAAGCGATTCTCCGAATGGAGCAGAGCCAATGACAAGCTGAACAAAGATTTTGGAAAGCTTGAAGCTGGGTATGAACCGGAAGCGTATGATAAAATTCAACCAGCTCCATACCATTTCACAAACTTTAAAGCTTTAACCTGGCTCAAGAATCCGCCCTACAAACCAATCACTCACCAAGACATTGAGACCATTGTAACAATAATGCCTTCGTTCAAAAGATAAACATCGATCCAAACCCTCGTCAAGCAAACGTATCTCTCAAGCAAGAGACATTCCAAGCAGTTCTCATATCCATGGCCGTCGAAATGCCATGAAATTTCAAAAGAAATCTTTTGGACAAAAGGTACAATCTCTTCCAAACATCTAATGCTCAACAAGACAAAACTGTCAAGAAGACAGCTGATTAAAGCTTTAATCGTGGAAAGCAAGGACATTACTCATCTCGACATTGTCCTTGGAACCAAGGAAACCTAGGGAAAATCGCATTACCTAAGCAGATCGACCTTACTCAAAAGAGATCATTCACAGCCTGTGTGCAACCTGTATTAACCGCTTTCCAAAAATAAAAATGACAAAAACAAGGAGCAAGTTATGATAGCCGATTCATCAAAATTTAGCGTTGATTGAAGAATACTGAGTCCAAGTTAATGATTCTCGACAATGAAGGAGAGGAGGCCATGCTATGCTTCTTTATAAAATTTCGAAGATGAGGAAGAGTCGACATATGAGGAAGAAATGGAAGCACCCTTGACGCTGCAAAGAATCTAAAAGAGGTACATGATTTTAATTCTTTAAATATTGGACATGGTTTCAAACAATTAGTTTGCACTCTTTTAATTCAAACCAAGAAACAAAAAACTAGCTTTGCTTCACCGGGTCAATGAGAACCTTTCCCAATCCTCAACCATAGACACCCTCACAAAAACCAATTTCGAGCTTGAGAAAGCTCCTCGTCAAGGGCTAAGAGAACAATGCTTCATGCTTGAAAAACAAAACATTGGATCCGATACCGAGACATTCCAAAGACTCAAGAAAACTGTCAAAGACACTCATAAATCTTGAAAAAGAGAATGCATGCTTCTTAAAAAGAAAAATAGATTCATGGAACAAGTCAAAAGCATTATCCCTTTTCACCTACAACCAAAGACATCCTAAAGTGACAAACACAGGATTGGCGCCGATAATCCTACACTAAAGATGTACACTCCTCCCATCCGGTAGGAAATCGGGGGCCATTGAAAAAATGGCCTAGAAAACCTAAAGCTCGGGGCAGCCTATCAAACTCAAATCCTATCCCCCTTCGCTCAAACCAGCAGGGAAAATCAAAGGAAATGCTTGCTTTCGTCCTCTAGTCATTCAAAGGAAGCGACCAAGTAAAAATTCAAGGAAGCAAGTATATTTGGGTTCAAAAAGGGGCCAATAATACATGTGAAGAAATTAAGCTCGCAAAATGTGCTAGGATGTACTCAAGCCCCGATTGCAGACAGCCCAAGGCCCGATGCAAACAACCAAAATCTTCCAAAAACAACAAAGAACCCCAAGGCAACAAAGATTCTATAACAAACATAGATACACCAAACAACAAAAACCTCAATGGCAATACATCAAATGGAAGAAGTCATGCAAATCAAGATGACTCCCGTATCATCCTATCCAAATACCTTCAAGCTTTCAACCCCAATATAACAACCCAAACCACTTCTTCAATCCATCCCAATCCACTGTCCTTACTCCTTACATGATGCAAATCATGTCATATTACAATACCCTAAACCAAGCTCTCTTCTAAAAGATCAATGAACAAAGCTAGGGTACCAAAGAAAACTAATCCTTCAGACTCAAAAGAATAAAAAGTATACCATAAAATTTACTTTTTGTTTTGCAGGTACCTAAGGAAAGGTGACTCGGTATTTAGATAGTGGTTGTAGTAGACATATGACCTTTCAATAAAGATCGGTTGCAACAATATATCCCTAAAAATGGTCCAAATGTAACCTTTGGTGACAATTCCCAAGCTATAGGTCAAAGTGATCGTGAAATCTTATTACTAAAGATATCATTTTTACATAAATGTGTCTTATGTAGAGGGTTCTCAAACACAATTTGATTAGCATAAGTCAAATTCGGTGATAAGGATATCATGTTGAGTTTGCATCTAAGGATCAATGTACCGATTAAAGACAAAAGCAATAAAGTCATCTTCATCGATCGGATCAAGAAAAGGAAATCTCTACCGCTTAAAACCTAGAGATTGTGGAATCTCTCAAATGCTCATTGCTCTTCGTCTTTTTAGTCAATCTGGATATGTCATGGCTATGGCACAAAAAGATTGGCTCACCTTAACCATAAAACCATCTCCAAGCTATGCAAATTCAAATCTAGTGTCGAGGTCTTCCAAAGATCCCATTCAAGAAGGACAAACTTTGCAAAGCATGTGCCAATGCTGGGGAAAAGCAAAAGAGATCTTCATTCAAGCCCAAGTACGATAGATTCGACACCTCAAGACCTATTGGAACTACTTCATATGGATCTTTTTTCGGGACTCCACTAAGAACTAGATCTTGTAGGAGGAAAAAGATACTCCCTAGTTGTGGTTGATGACTACACAAGATTTCACTTGTAGATCATTCTTCTTGAATCCAAAAAGTTGACACCCTTAGCCGTCTAACAAAACCGTGCTCAATAAAATTCAAAATCAAAAACAAAAAGGGACATCCATCATCAAGATCAGATCCGATCACGGAAAGGAATTTGAAAGAACACAGGAGTAGAAGAATATTTGTGGACCGCAAAGCTGTATTGATCATAATTTTTCACCCCCAAGAACAACAATCCCAACAAAATGGTGTTGCTAAAAGGAAATGAGAACAGACAATTTGTGAGGCAAAGAAGAACAATGCCGTCTTAACACAATCTCCCAAAGTATTTTTAGGGGCAAGTCGCTCACTACTCGCCGTGTATGTTCAAAACAAGACACTAATCAACAAATTCCATTAGAAGACTCCATATGAATTATGGAATGACAAAGTTCCTACCATTTCCTACTTTCACAGCTTGAAGTAGATGCTTCATTCACAATAATGGCAAGAACAATTTGGACAAATTTGACTCCAAAAGTGATGAAGGAATCTTTCTTGGGTATTTCTAATACAAGCAAAGCTTATAAAGAGTTTACAACAAAAGAAGACTCTGTATAGTAGAAGAATCAATTCATGTTGACTTTCGATGAAAACAATGATCAAAGCGTGACTGACCGTGTGATTTTGATGAAGTTTTAGGAAACCTGCAGATAATCTCCCCGAAGCATCTCCTATTCTTGATTCAACTGTACTCCATCATGAACAAGCATTCATCAAATCTTCCATACATGGTACCAAGAAATTCATCTCGACAAACCTATCATGCTGCCAAATACAGCCAGTCATCTCTCCGATACCCATTAACCATTTCATTCTCATCATCAACCAATCCAGCTCAACCAAGTCAATAGCAAGCATTCCCACAACCAATCCAATTGATGAGTGAAGAAAATACTAAATTAAATGGTCATCTCTTGACCGACATCTCTCAAAATTCTTCCTTCGCCGACAGCTCGTGACCCTTAGCCGACAAACCCATCCAAATTCTTCAAGTAATTCATTTCCACTAGCCACCTTCCATCCCCATCAAATAATCCTCTTTTCTCCTCCAAAACCAATGATAAATCCAGCCATTACTCACATCATTCCACCCAATAAAGCATTTTTTTCATCAGCCCTTCAAATTGACAAAAACACCAGCCTGCATAACATTCTTTTTTATCACAGCCAACATTCATATCCGGTAATTGGAACCAAAGAAAATAAATGAAGCACTCTCCAAGATGCCGATCGGATAGAAGCTACGGAAGAAGAATTAGAACAAGCTTGAAAGGAACAAAGTATGGCAAACTTGTTCCTAAACCAAGAAATCAAACCTGTTATTGGAACAAGGCTGGGTTTTCGTAAATAAAATGAATGAGGAAGGACCGTCATCGAAACAAAGCCGATTGGTAGCTCAAGGGCACAGTAAAAGAAGAAGCGCATTGATTATGATGAAACATTTCGTCCCCGGTAGCTGCATCGGAAGCTTATCGTACTATTCCTTGCTTTTGCATCTTCCAAAAAGATGAAAGTCTATCAAATGGATGTCAAAAGTGCTTTTCTTAATGGAATATTCAAAGAAAGGTCTATGTCTCACAACCCCCGGCTGGTTGAGCACCCTAAGTTCCCCTCGACCATGTATTTAAGCTTGATAAAGCCTTCCTATATGGACTCAAGCAAGCACCAAGGGTAACACGGTATGAAACTCTGCCGTGCGTAAATTCTTACTTGGCAAAGGATTTACTACAAAGGCCATATTTGATAATACCCTCGTTTATCAAGAAATATGGTGAAGATAGCCTGTTCACCAAGTCTATGTTGATGACATAATTTCTTGATCTTCGTTCAGTCACTTTCCGCCTAGAATTTGGAAAAACATGCAAGAACAATTTGAAATTTATGATTGGCGAGCTCACATTCTTCTTGAAACATTCAGTGAAATACCCAAAGGCAGCACATGCATACCTCGTGCTTCAAATATACAAGAAATACATCAGCAAGAAATTTGACTCCCAAAATGCTTCTTCCTGCAAAAAACTCGTCTCTCAACCACCACCAAACTTCATGCCGACATTGATGGCCCAAGTGCTCATCAAACACTCTAGAGAAGCGTTGCTATTGGATCCCTACTATATGTAACTGCATCTAGATTGTGTGCAAGATTTTCAGATATCTCAAAAGAATCCTTCGATGTACTGCCATGCGTGATTCTTTCGATTTGCTTGAAATCTTAATACTGTGCACACATCAACATGATATTCGGCCTGAAGATGCAAGCATATAGTAGAGATCCAATGTAATCTTCTATGTGAGTGCTTCTGATTAACACTTGGGCCATCAATGTCCGCATGAAGTTTGGTGGTGGTTGAGAGAGGAGTTTTTGCAGGAGAGGCATTCTTGCATGTCAAATTTCTTGATCATGTTTCTTTTGTATATTTGGCCTGATTTATGAATGTGCCTCGCACCGGACTGTTTCACCCTGGAAGTCCCAAGAAGAATGTGAGCTCACCAATCATGCTCATATTTCAAATTGTTCTTGCATGGTTTTTCCTCCAAATTCTAAAGGCAGAGTGACTAATTTGAAGATCCAAAAATTATGTCATCAACATAGACTTGAATGAACAAGGTATCTTCACCATATTTCTTTGATAAACAGGGTATTATCAATATGGCCTTTGGTAAATCCATTGCCAAGTAAGAATTTTCGACAGGATTTCATACCATGCCTTGGTGCTTGCTTGAAGTCTATATAGTAGCTTTATCAAGCTTAAATACATGGTCGCGTGGAACTTAGGGTGCTCAAAGCCAGGGGGTTGAGAGACATAGACCTTTTCTTTTAATATTCCATTAAGAAAAGCACTTTTGACATCCATTTGATAGACTTTCATCTTTTTCGAAGATGCAAAAGCAAGGAATAGTCCGATAGCTTCCGGGCCCGCAACAGGGGCAAATGTTTCATCATAATCAAAGCCTTCTTCTTGCCTCGTACTCGAGCTACCAATCTGGCTTTGTTTCATGACAGCCCCTTCCTCATTCATTTTATTTCGAAAACCCACCTTGTTCCAATAACAATTTGATTTCTTGGTTTAGGAACAAGTTGCCATACTTTGTTCCTTTCAAACTGTTTCTAATTCTTCTTCCATAGCTTCTATCCAACAAGATCTTGGAGTGTTTCATTTATTTTCTTTGGTTCCAATTGGGATATGAATGCACCTATGATAAAAGGAATGTTATCTCTGAACTCGGTGTTTTCATCAATTTGAAGGCCGATGAAAAAATCTTTATTGGGTGGAATGATGTGGAGTAATGGTAGATTTATCATTAGTTTTTGGAGGAGAAAGAGGATTATTGGATGGGGACGGAAGGTGGCTAGTAGATGGATTACTTGAAGAATTTGGATAGTCGCCTAAGGGTTGGTCCGTCGCCTAAGGAAGAATTTTGAGAGATGTCACCAAGGGATGACCATTTAATTTAGTATTTTCTTCCTCATCAATTGATTGGTTGTGGGAATGCTTGCTATTGACTTGGTTGGCTGGATTGGTTGATGATGAGAATGAAAGGGTTCATGGCTGTCAGAGAGATGATGACTGCTCCTGGGCACATGATAGCCGTCGATGAATTTCTTGGTACCATGTATGGAAGATTTGATGAATCTTGTTCATGATGGAGTACAGCTTGAATCAAGAATAGGAGATGCTTCAGTGGAGATTATCCGGGTTTCCTAAAACTTCATCAAAATCACACAATCTCACCACACTTTGATCATTGTTTTCATCAAAGTCAACATGAATTGATTCTTCTACTACAAGTCTTCTTTGTTGTAAACTCTATAAGCTTTGCTTGTATTAGAATACCTAAGAAAGATTCCTTCATCACTTTTGGAGTCAAATTTGTCCAAATTGTTCTTGCCATTATTGTGAATGAAGCATCTACTTCCAAAACTCAGGAAAGTAGGAAATGGTAGGAACTTTGTCATTCCATAATTCATATGGAGTCTTCTTATGGAATTTGTTGATTAGTGTCTTGTTTTGAACATACACAAAGAGTGACACTTTCACCCCAAAAATACTTTGGGAGATTGTGTTCGACAAAGATTGTTCTTGCCGCCTCACAAATTGTCCTTTTTTCCTTTCAAAGAACAATTCATTTTGTTGGGGTATTCTTGGGGCTGAAAAATTATGATCAATACCTTTGCAATACAATATTCTTCTACTCCCCGTGTTCTCAAATTCCTTTCCATGATCAGATATGATCTTGATGATGGATGTCCCTTTTTGATTTTGAATTTTATTGAACAGTTTTGTTAGACAGCTAAGGGTGTCACTTTTGGATTCAAGAAGAATGCTCTAAGTAAATCTTGTGTAGTCATCAACCACAACTAGGGAGTATCTTTTTCCTCCTAAAGATCTAGTTCTTATGGGTCCAAAAAGATCCATATGAAGTAGTTTAATAGGTCTTGAGGTGTCCAATCTGGTATTGGGCTTGAATGAAGATCTCTTTTGCTTCCCACATTGGCATGCTTTGCAAAGTTTGTCCTTCTTGAATGGGATCTTTGGAAGACCTCTGACTAGATTTGAATTTGCAAGCTTGGAGATGGTTTTATGGTTAAGGTGAGCCAATCTTTTGTGCCATAGCCATGACATATCGTATTGACTAAAAGACGTAAGGCAAAGTGAGCATTTGAGGATTCCACAATCTCTAGGTTTAAGCAAGAGATAGATTTCCTTTTCTTGATCCAAATGTAATGACTTTATTTCTTTTGTCTTTAACAAGACATTGATCCTTAGTGCAAACAACATGATATCCCTTATCATCACGCAGATTTGACTTATGCTAATCAAATTGTGTTTCGAGACCCTACATAAGACACATTTGTAAAAATTATATCTTTAGTAATAAGATTTCCTGATCCTTTGACCTTAGCTTGGGAATTGTCACTAAAGGTTACATTTGGACCATTTTTAGGGATATATTGTTGCATCCAGTCTTTATTGAAGGTCATATGTCTACTACAACCACTATCTAAATACCAGAGTCCTTTCCTGGGTACCTGTAAAACAAAAAGTAAAATTTACGGTACCCTTTTTATTCTTTTGGGTCCAAAGGATTAGTTTTTCTTTGGTACCCTAGCTTTGTTCATTGAACTTTTTCTGAAGAACTGGTTTAGGGTATTGTAATATGACATGATTTTCATCATGTAAGGTGTAAGGACAGTGGATTGAGATGGATTGAAGAAGTGGTTTGGGTTGTTATATTGGGGTTGAAACTGAAAGGTATTTGGATAGGATGATCTGGGGGAGTCATCTTGGTTTGCATGACTTCTTCCATTTGAGTATTGCCATTGAGGCTTTTGTTATTTGGTGTATCTATGTTTGTTATAGAATCTTTGTTGCCTTGGGGTTCTTTGTTGTTTGGAAGATTTTGGTTGTTTGTCAGGCCTTGGCTGTCTGTCAGGCCTTAGCTGACTAGCACATTTTTGCAGCTTAATTTCTTCCTATATATTGGCCCCTTTTTGAACCCAAATATACTTGCTTCCTTGAATTTTACTTGGTCCTTCCTTTGAATGACTAGGACCAAACAAGATTTCCTTTGATTTTCCCTTAGTTTGAACAGGATAGGTTTGAGTTTGATAGCCGTAGCTTAGGTTTTCTAGAACCATTTTTTCAATGGCCCTTTCACCAGTGGGAGGAGTGTACATCTTTAGTGTAGGATTATCAGCGCCAATCCCTGTTTTGTCACTAGGATGTCTTTGGTTATAGGTGAAAAGGGATAATGCTTTGCCTGACTTGTTCCATTAATCTATTTTCTTTTTAGGAGCATCATTCTCTTTTTCAAGATTTATGAGTCTTTGACAGTTTTCTTGAGTACTGGATGTCTCAGCTGTCAGATCCATGTTTTGTTTTTCAAGCATGAAGCATTGTTCTCTTAGCCCTTGACAGGCTTTCTCAAGCTCAGAATTGGTTTTTGTGAGGGTGTCTATGGTTGAGGATTGGGAAAGGTTCTCATTGACCAGTGAAGCAAAGCTAGTTTTTTGTTTCTTGGTTTGAATTAAAAGAGTGCAAACTAATTGTTTGAAACCATCAATATTTAAAGAATTAAAATCATGTACCTCTTTTAGTTCTTTTGCAGCAGTAAGTGCTTCCATTTCTTTCTCATTGTCTGATTCTTCCTCATCTTCAACTATAAAGCATAGCATGGCCTCCTCTCCTTCATTGTCAGAGTCATTACTGGACTCATATTCTTCATCACTAAATTTTGATGAATCAGCTATCATAACTTGCTCCTTGTTTTTGTCATTTTTATTTTTGGAGCAGCTTGAAGCGCCTTGCACTGAACCGTGAATGATCTCTTTTGAGTAGGTCAATCTCTTAGCTGTCTGATTTTCCCTAGGTTTCCTTGGTTCATGACAATCAGATGAGTAATGTCCTTGCTTTCCACAGTTAAAGCAATCAACTGTCTTCTTGAAGTTGTCTTGTTGAGTATTAGATGTGGAAGGATTGTACCTTTTGTCAAAAGATTTCTTTTGAAATTTCATGGCATTTCTGACAGCTATGGATATGAGACTTGGAATGTCTTCTTGAGAGATCTGTTTACTGACAGATTTGGAGTTGATGTTTATCTTTTGAAGGGCATTGTTGACAATGGTCTCAATGTCTTGGTGAGTGATTGGTTTATGGGCATATTCTTGAGCAATTAAAGTTAAAGTTTGTGAAATGGTAGGAATTGGTTGAATTTTTATCATACCTTCCAGTTCATAAGCTTCAAGCTTTCCAAAATACTGTTCAACTGTCATTGTGCTCCATTCAGATCCTTCTCTGATAGGTAATGCTACCTTTTCATATTCTTGTGGAAGATTGGAATATATCTTGAGGCAGAGAACTTGCTGTTCAAAGGTTTTTCCATGGTCAGCAATAGATCTAACAAGGTTTTCAAACCTTGGTTGAGCAATACTCACTTTTTCTCCAGGATAGAACTTGAAGTTGTCTAATTGCCTAAGCAAGTTATACAAATTTTGCGTCCTGACACTGGTGTGTTTAGTGAATTTAGTTTGAATGGGATCCCATGCTGATCTGGCATTTGGTTCCTTAGCAATTTCTTGTGCTAGTGAGTCATTTACACTCTTTTGAAGAATGTTTTTGACTTTTAGATTTGCACTGATTAATTGCTTTTCAGATTCAGTCCATTTTTCTGGGGATTTCGTCGTACTATCTCCTCCATTGATATCTATTTGAGTTGGGTAGGACACTTCATTATTTAGAACATACCAGTTCCATATACTGTTTGCATCAAGGTATGTTTTTATTTTTGATGCATAAATCTCAAAAAGATCCACAAATGTCAATGTGTGGGTTGTCTTTCTCATTATTTCTCCTTGGTTGAGGCATGGTGGGTTTGAAGAGGATCCTTCACAAGTTGTTAGACATTTGAATGTGAAGACAAGCTCTGATACCAATTGAAAGGCCCTTGATTGATATGCAAAAAGATCGACGCCTATGGTTTGTCTTAGCCGTCGAGATATTTGTTGAGTTGTGCAAATGGAATAAGTAAGGCTTGAAATAATGATGGGACAATGAACACAATGAAATAATACAAGTGTGTGAATGTGTTTGCAGAAAAGGTAATAACACAACAAGATTTAAAGTGGTTCAGAGTTCACTCCTCCTACATCCACCCCCACTGTCAACTGACAAGTGAGATCAATTTATTATAATCTTAATCAACAAGAATTACAAAGATTGATTAGGCAAGTTCCTTGAACTTCCTCTTCCTAATTAGTACAGTCAACTAGGGATACACTTAAAGTACAGTCTTAAGTGTTTTTACAACTTGAAGTACAGTCTCAAGATTTACAAAACAAATACACTCAAAGTACAGTCTTGAGTGTTTACAAGATAACTAATACACCTAAAGTACAGTCATAGGTGTTTACAATCATACACTTGTTACACTAAGGTTTGTTGTTGAAGAAACAGGGGTTGAAGGGTGAAGGTTTGGGTTTGGAACAGTGTTTGAAGGGTAGGGATTGGTGTGTAAGGTTTGGATTACAGGAGTTGTGTAAAGGTGTAAAGGAAATGTTTTTGGATTGTGAAAAAGAAAGTTTTTCAAGGTAATTTGTGCAGAGGCTGAACTCTTCTATTTATAGCCTTCAATGTAGCCGTTGTAATATGACTGTTGCAGCTTCATTAATGAGTCTTTGACTGGTCTTTGCCCCACTTGTTCACTTGCAGGTCTTCATGAGCTGGTTTGAGCTGTAGGCTTCCAGAAGGTCTTCAATGGTCTTCAAAGGTGAACTTGATAGCTGTGAAGATACAGGATCCATCTTGGTTGAGATTTTAGCATCAAAGTATGAGACAGAGTAATGGCTGTCTGAAGGACTGAAGCCATAGCTGTCAGATCATAACAAGGCTTAGCTATCAGAATTGATCTTTAATAAGGATTGAGATACACTTGATGATCTTGATAGCTTAGAGAAGGAATACGATTCATGTAATTGATTGATTGTAACCAATGTATAAAGCAGAATCATAACTGTCAGACTCACAGCTATCAGAGTGAAGGACCATTACTGACAGATTTCATCTTTTGATATAAACCCTGTTCTATATATTCCTTTATCAAAACCAACTAACTATGACATTGATCAAAGTTAGGTCCTAACAGTATTTGAAATTTTCAAGTGAGTGGATTGGAGAGGTCCATACATCTGAAAAGATGAGGTCAAGGGGAGCATGTGAGACAAGAGAAGAAGCTGCGAATGGCAGCATGTAGCTTTTATTAATGAAACAAGAATTACATGGAGGTAAGCTAGTAGAAATAGATAAACTAAACATGCTACGTAATAAACTAAGAACAGGGAAAGCGGGATGTCCTAATCTATGATGCCACAGCCATGAAGAGAGAGAGCTTGAATGAGCTTGAATGGGCGGAGGGTTCCATATGTAGACGCCATCCTCAAGGTTTCCATAGATAAGAGTTTGACTCGTGGCTTTGTCCTTGATAAGGAAAGAAGAGTGTGAGAATTCAATGATAGCATTAATGTCATGAATGATTTGAGACACAGATAGAATATTACGAGTGATAAGGGGAACATGTAAGACACTATTGAATTGAAGAAGGGAAGAGGGTGTGGAGAAAGAGAAAGAACCTATATGAGAAATAGGAAGAGAAGAACCGTCTCCGATAATGACGTCGTCACTGCCATTGTAGGGTATGCGTAGGGCAAGGTTGGAAAGATCATTGGTGATGTGATTAGTTGAACAACTGTCGATGAGCCAAGAGGAAGGGGGAGGGGGAGGGGGTTGTGATAGGCTGCGGTGTGGGCTTGGGGGTTAGGGTTCGGATTTCGGTTTTGGTGATGAAGGGGGGAGGGGGAAGGTTACGGTGGGGTGGTTGAACTTGAATTGGTGACAATGGGAGATGACATGGCTAATGTTATTACAGTATTGTCACTTACCTTTAAATGGGAGGGGTGTGGGGTTCGAGCTAGGGGATGGAAGGGATTGGTGGTGCGGTGAGAGTTACAGTTGGGTGATGGACGGGTTTGGGCGGTAAAGGCGGCGGTGGGGAGAGGGGTGGTGGGGGTGGATTGTTTAAGGGTATGGCAATAAGATAGGTTGACCAAGAAGAGAGGTTGGTCGCGTTGGGCAGCGTTTGGAATGGTGGAGGAAGCTCCGGCCATTGCAAGGGTGGGGAGGGGCTACCGAAAAAGGAGAGGGTTTTAGGGTTTTTGGGTTTTGAATCTTAATGTTCTGATACCATGTTAGAATTGGAAAAACTTGATTTTTTTATTCACAAGCAATCAATATATAGTACAATAGGAGGAGTCCTATTCTAATGCTATGATTTAGAAATCTAATCTATACAATTGAATATTTAGTTTCCTAATCTTATAAACAACTAAATATATACCAAGGAGATCTAGAATCCAAATCTGATTAGGAAACACTCGAGCTGTGAGGTAGGTGCTTGGTGATGAGCCAGGCGGACGTCTGGTAGGGCCGGCCCATAGCTAAGGCAGATGAGGCACGCAGAGAAAGAAATCGCACATCCTCACAAATCATAGTTTAACGAAGAAGAGATGAGGAAGAGACGGTCCAGTCTAGACGGAAATGCGATCGCCACCACCCAGCCACCGCTGTCCGCCGCACCATTTTTGACAAGGTATTTCGATTATCTGATTCTCTCCCTTCATCGACTTTTCCTCTCTTTCTCTCATCTCAAATCCTCCAAATTTCTAAATCCCTAACAAATTAGGGATTTTGATTTAGGGTTAAATAATTTATTTTATCCTAGATTAGGGTTAGGGCTTTTGATTTAGGGTTAAATTAAATGTATTTTATCCGAAATTAGGGCATTTGATTCACTACAAGAAAATTGGTCTTTCGCGACGGCCAAAAGCCGTCGCGTAAACCCTTAAAGCCGTCGCGGAAGGCTAACGCGACGGGAAAAGCCGTCGCAATGGCAATCGCGTAAAGCCTTGTCGCGAAAAAGATAAGGTGACTGAAAAAAGCCGTCGCCTTTGTTAATTATTTTTCGCGATTGCTTTTGCCATCGCGTAAGAGTTTTTTTTAATTTTATTTATTTAATTATTTTAATTACATTTGCAATCGTCTTAGCTCAGCAAAGGAGACGGCAAATGCAATCGCCTTAGGTTTTGAAAAAGGAGACGACAAATGCAATCACCTTAGGTTTTGAAAAAGGAGACGGCAAATGTAATCGCCTTAGGTACTATAAAATTTTTTTTTTCCATTTCACTGGCCCTATTTATAATTAATAATTGAATAAATATTAAAGAAAGAATGATTAGCACAACATGAAAATTAATTGCAATTAACACTATATTATGGACCATAATCATCGTTACAAAATCCAAAAAAAAAAATCAACCTACTAGGTTTGTCAAGAAAATGTATCATCCTACCAAGTTTATCTAAAAACAACAATCAACTTACACTTGTTCCTAGAAACTAGGTTTGTCTCCACCAAGCTTCCACTAATGTATTCCTTGTCTTCCAGCTTCAGATCCATATATCTCGGATTATCATAGAGTCAATCAAGATCTCCCAACATTACAGCATCCAAGTGTTCGGAAGTTTGGGATTCTGATAGTTGCTCGGACTTCGAGGCTTGAAGCTTTGAGAGCTGCATTTGAGCTTCCAGTATTTCTTGCTTATCCTTTACAACTTGTACACCAGCTTGTACCTGCACAAATAGATGATCGACACAAGATGAAGATGCGGAGTTGATAGATTTCCGGCTAAATCACCATTGGAGAACTGTAATGACCTTATTTCAAAAAATATATCATCCACCCCATATAATGGGGTATAACCATATGCTGCTGAGGTGTCAGTAGTGGAATTGCTTGCTCATTTGGAGCTTTATTTCTCTGAAAGAACCATAATTATGTAAGTTCGCGAGAACAATCTGACAGGACACGTGTTAGATATATGAACAGTGAAAATAGGTTTAACCTTCGCATAATTCCAACGCTGAACAAAATGACGGGCAATATCGCGGCAAGGTGGCCCCCAAAGGGCGCATTGGACATCATGCCAAGGCATACGAGGATATCTTTCACGATCTAGCTCATCTTTCATGGTATCCTCCCAAGTATTTGGTTCAGATTCCCTGGATATTGGAACTCAAACTCGTTAGCTTTTACCAAAGTACCTCACAACACTAACTATAAGGTGAACCAGAAGCACGTCTCGGATGGCAAATACTGGATCTGTTATCGAACTTGAAATACCAACTTATGCAAGCCTCTTTTTTTGAGATATGCACCGAGGGAAACCCATAAAAGATGCTATGACTTGAGTACCACATACGAGTAACAGCATATCATCCTCCAATGAAAAATGGCAATCACAGAGTAGTGTGACAATATCAAAAAAGAGAACAGAGCATATATGAGTACATATCAGACTGGTTATAATCCCACTACTCTCACCATAGCTTAAGAATATGGATAAATGTACCTTGGGTTATAGTAGTCCTTTCCAGGCCATATCACAGCAGGTTGATCACCCACATTGTGTTCAGGTGAGTCATAACGTCCAAAGCAAAGATCCAATCCACCAATAAAGCAGATGTGGTTATCAACAATGACCAGTTTTTCATGGTGAGACCTAAGAGTTAACAGAGAAAGAAATCAGTTTAGGAAATAAATGAAATTTGAATCATGAATATAATTTCCGGGTCCATAAGATTTCAGAACGGGGCCCTAAAGAGAGCTTACCAAAGGTAGACACCACTAGGTACCGAAGTACTCTGACATTTTCGTGAATCATAACAAGCTTTTTCTTACTATAAACACTGTTAATTTTCAGATCCAGGGCAACTTCTTTGTACATAAGAATGTAAACCTGCAGCATACACTTGATTTAACAACATTCTTCGTGTACAACAGTAAACCTACACATATCAATACAGTGCAACAAGTACCATGCAATAGTTATATGCACTAGCAATATGACGCTTGTGCCTGATCCTGTATGTTTATCTCATACATGTTCAAGGTTAAATAAATACAAGTACTCACTTATTGGGGTGACCAATCCTCATAGAGCACAGATCAAATATAAAGTTCTTGGGCAGGTTGAAGTTTTAGATTTAGGGCCTTCTAGCGATTTGTGAAAAATATTATTAGCGTCAAAATGGAATTAGCTAGTTAATTGAGAAGGCAAAGCATTAATTGGAGCTACGGGAAGTGCTTTCTGGACTTCTATTGTTGTATGGATAGTGAATCAACCAATGATATTTTGCATTAAGTACAGTGTCTAATGCTCATGATTTCCAAAAATAAAAATATAAATGATAATTGGCCTATGTCATTTCCCAGTCACCTCTTGGGTAGAGTACATAACATCTTCAACCAATCACCGGTATCGACTGCCTGAAGCCTAGTGCGCCAGACATCGGTGAGAAGTCACACGAGGTTCACAGTAAGTGTCAAGGTCATGGTGAGGGAAGAGGCAATGCGATGGCAGATCGATATTTGTTGAAGTACCGCAGAATTGACAAAGATGTTTCAAAACCTTCAGCTTTCTGCAAGTTTTCTGATTCTGGTTCTAGTACAGATTTGGTTAGTTCGAATGTAGGTGCTGTGACTGATACAAGAGCTTATCTAAATTGCAATGAGTGGCAAGGCAATGGAGATGGAAGATTTGATGAGAAGCATGATCGATATTCGTTCAAGTATACAAGAACTTGATCGCTACTCGTTGAAGTATACAAGAAATTGTCTTAAGGGAACTGAAAGTAAAGGGAATGGAGAAAGATACACGAAGAAGCCAGATCGCTATTTTTTTAAATATAGTAGGACTTGTCTAAATGGCAATCAGTACCAAGGGAATGAGAACCCTGATCGCTATTTATTGAAGTATGAGAAAAGGTCTATAAACTCAAGACCGGTTTCGAGTTGTTAAAGAAATGGTCCAACTCCTGGTCCTTTTAATTGTTCAGAGCTGTCCTATCATTATCTGATGGTCCCATTCAGGCTTGGACACAAGTGTTTGCTTGTGCCACTGATATATCAAAAGTGCCTTGAATATCCTGAATAGGAAAGTGAAACGAAGGGAGATGACTAAAAGGAAAACAAATGAAAAGGATTTGACGAGTTTCAATGACTTGCATTTGCAACAGTAAGTATGCACTGGGTTTGCATCCAAAAACCAATAAGAAAATGCTGGTGCAAGTACAGGATTGGGTGCCTCAGGAGCTAGGGACATAACCAAAGTTCAGAATCATGACATTTAAGCAACAGTTCAAAACTTCATGCAAATTATGATTAATTCGTAACGAAACTCATGCAGCAGCTTAGAGCAAGTGAATAACCAACCTGCATGTATGCTACTACTTCTGAGACAGAGAATAGCGTATTGAGGAACTCCCATCGAATTTCCTTCCGCAGATCCACCAGCTCCCTCCCGTACATCTCACTTTCATGCATATAAGGTTAACAAGCACTACAGCAAATATAACCCAAGTTTCGCACACAGGAGTGTTTTGATTTCACAAAAAGGGGACTTGCAAGCTATTCTAACTAACTGAATGGTATCTAGAAGAGTTAAAGCAGTAAATGATGCATACGCAAGTACATTTCCACTACGACGACGTAATAAACTAGGCAGTGGAATGTTCAACCAATATGTGAAATAGAGTATAGCTAGTCTCACTTTAGCAGAGTGGCCACACACATTCAACATGACTATTTACCCCCATAATTTGTAAAAAAAAAAGGTTACTCCCATCTTCACATACGAGAAAATAAGGTGCATACTCACCCAACACCTTGTGTAGAAAGCATTCCTGTGCCATTGCATAGCCCTCTTTACATAGCCAAATCGATCTGCCTTGGGTGCCTCAGGAGCTAGGGACATAACCAAAGTTCAGAATCATGACATTTAAGCAACAGTTCAAAACTTCATGCAAATTATGATTAATTCGTAACAAAACTCATGCAGCAGCTTAGAGCAAGTGAATAACCAACCTGCATGTATGCTACTGCTTCTGAGACAGAGAATAGCGTATTGAGGAACTCCCATCGACTTTCTTCCGCAGATCCACCAGCTCCCTCCCGTACATCTCACTTTCATGCATATAAGGTTAACAAGCACTACAGCAAATATAACCCAAGTTTCGCACACAGGAGTGTTTTGATTTCACAAAAAGGGGACTTGCAAGCTATTCTAACTAACTGAATGGTATCTAGAAGAGTTAAAGCAGTAAATGATGCATACGCAAGTACATATCCACTACGACAACGTAATAAACTAGGCAGTGGAATGTTCAACCAATATGTGAAAGAGAGTATAGCTAGTCTCACTTTAGCAGAGTGGCCACACACATTCAACATGACTATTTACCCCCATAATTT
Organism: Adenophora triphylla var. japonica; assembly: GCA_022495995.1. NCBI lineage: Eukaryota > Viridiplantae > Streptophyta > Magnoliopsida > Asterales > Campanulaceae > Adenophora > Adenophora triphylla. The sequence goes on from JAFEMH010007749.1 coordinate 19,158, forward strand.
GTAAAAAAAAGGTTACTCCCATCTTCACATACGAGAAAATAAGGTTCATACTCACCCAACAGCTTGTGTAGAAAGCATTCCTGTGCCATGCATAGCCCTCTTTACATAGCCAAATCGATCTGGCTTGACCAAGTTGCCTTTTTCTTTGTCGATGACAAGACCTCTAATACAAGAATAAATAAGGGTAATTATGAAGGTGGCATAACCACGGATTTGATACCTAAAAAATATTTGAGGGCACAGAGATATCGAAATTACCAAATCTGGATCAAAAGCTAGCCCATCAACAGGGAAACCAACTTTCTTTAGATTTTCCATACAATAGTCATACGCCCTTCCTTCCCACGCCTTCAAGATAATGAAACTGATTTACTAAATAGATATCTAAAAAATTGGTTGGTATACTCTCTACAGAGTGCTGAGAAGAAATTTAGGACAGCCTAGAAACTAGATGAAGCACATGGTGACATATAATAAACAACATAATCAAGCAAATGCCATCACGTAAATTCATTTGCTTGCATTGAAGTACAAATAGAATTTCTATCAACTGCTAGCATTCAGTATGTCAGCTTGTATGCGCACATCTGGTAAACTATTATGAACATTTTCTTTTATCTATTACTAGATGCACAGATGTATACTCCCTCCGTCTTTCAGATAACTACCGGTACAATAGTCTCATTTCTAAAATTGACTATAATTTTAGTGCAACTTCAAGAAGGTACAGACATGTAAATCTCCATTCCTAAGAAAAAATAAAAAATAAAATTGACTTGTCGAATGAGACTATATAAGTGACAAAATAAACAAAATACCCCACACCCAAAAGCTAATCCCTATTTCTTTTTTTAGATTGATCAAAAAAAAAAGGTTGAAAAAATAGATTCATTTCTAAATAGATTCAAAATTGAATTTGCAGAACCTACATCTTATCAAACTCAAACAATAAAGTTATAAAAGCAGTACTCGTATCAAATTAAATAGCGAAATTAGGTCAAATTAAATAGAAACAGAAGGAGAGAGAGAGAGAGAGAGAGAGAGAGAGAGAGAGAGACGATTACAGAGATGAAAGGATGTCAATGTAATCGCATAGCCATCCTTGTTCTCAACCAATTCGCTGTCTGACTCTTCCCACCTCTGCCTTGGATCTCTCTGAGAGAGAGAGCGAGAGAGAGCGAGAGAGAGTCACCTGATGCCGGAGGAAGAACGCCGGAGGAAGAAACGGCGCTGGAGGAATCGCCGTCGCCACTGGAGAGGGAAGAAGAAGAGGAAACCAGGTGAATGAGAGAGAAAAGGAAAGCAAAGGGTTTTTCCAAGGTCGTGGAATTGTGAATGATAATTAGAAAAGAAAAAGGATGATTAATTGTGTAGTTGAATTTTTTTTTAATTTTTTTTATATAACGTGATTGCAAAGTCAGTCACCTTTAAAAATAATAATAAATTCAATTTTTAAATTGTTTAATTTAATATTTTTATAAAACGTGATTGCTAAAGCCATCACCTTTGATAAAAATACAATCGTATTAGAATTTCAAATTTTCGCGTCCGAATTACGTTGTTGGCGCTAAAGGAAAAACTTATATGTGATGGCATCCGTGACTGCTTAGCCATCACGCTAGCCTACTGTGACTGCACTAAATGCAGTCACAAAGGCCATCTCCTTATATACTCAAACGCGACTGCCTTTTTTGCCATCGCCAAAAGCAATCGCGAAAGACCAGTTTTCTTGTAGTGATTTTGGGTTAAATAATTGATTTAAGTATTGAATTTGTTTATAAAAATAAAATTTGGAGCTTTAAGCTTATATTGGGACTCAGAACTTTGAACAACTAGAAGCCATGAAGTTGAAGGTAATATACTAATACTCCTATTAGATTTGTTAGAATTATTTACTGGTTTTTTGGGTTATTTTGTGCTATTACCTATTGTTACTTGTGTGTATATTTTTGTTTGGTAATATTAAATTTGTTGGAATTATTAAAGGTAGACAAAATGTCATCGCGAAAGTATCCTTGTGGAAATGAAAAAAAAAAAAAAAAAAAAAGAGGCAAAAGCAAGAACAATTAACACAAGCTTTAAGTGGTTCTCTTAACAAATATTTTACTTCTAGTAAGTTGGGTGAAAGTGAAAGTATTTTCGTTGAAAATTTGGTGTGCGAAGAAGCGGTGAATGATAATCCTAATGATCCTGTTAATATTGTTGATTATTTGGAAGGTCCGGAAAGAGAAGGGACTAATAGTGACATTCCTCCGGCTCAAGAAGACCATGGAGAACCTTTAAACATTTATGATCCAAATAATTGGAAGTCAATTGATCATAATCTTAGTGACTTGTTGGTGGAAAAAGGGCCAATAAGAGTTGAAATGGAAGAATCTGAATATCCGAGGGATGATTCAGATAAGAAGCGACATTTTTCAAATGTTCATTATACTCACCGCTTGCCGAATGGAGAAAAACAAGATAGAAAATGGCTTGTGTATTCAAAATCCTCGGATAAATTGTTTTGCTTTTGTTGTAAGCTTTTCAAGGATAAACTGGGAGATTCTCATTTAACTAGTATCGGGTTTAGAGATTGACACAATGTTGGAAACAAACTCAAACAACATGATTAAAACAATGAACACATACTTTGCATGCAAAAATGGATTGAATTGGTAGATAATGTAGGGATAACTGTTAATTCTCAAGGGCAGCCTGTTGGTGGGAGCTTGGTGTTTCGTTGTGAACCGGATGCTATTGGGGAGATGGGCATGACTATGGTTGCAGTAGAGAGTGGCAAGATGGAGTTGTATCTTAAGAAATCGGGTAACTGTATTCAAACTGTTCCAATTGTAGGAGTAGGAGTTGGCAAATGTGTTATTGCAGATGATGAAGATGGGTCTGGGAAACTTATTGATGTGGAAACATCATCTAAGGTATGTGAACTTTCTTAAGACTTAATTAAGGTAGAGGGTAGTTAAGAACTTCTTGTTGTTTCTCGTGCCTCATCTTCTAAGCTTTGTTGAGTTGTGATGCTAGGTGGTATTAGTGATCAGTGGTATATCGTATATAGTACATTAAAAAGGGATAAGCCTTGCAATTGCAATGTAGGACTATTTCTTTTTGAAAATATGATTAAATATGAATAACATTTTTTCTGGAAATATCACATGGTTTATTGGAGATTAGATTTAATAGGAAATCTACATTCCATTGCCTGTAATGTAATCTGACAAGAGGAGTCACTGTAAAACTGAAATTATTGCTATCAGAACAGTGAAGGCCCCATCCAAGTTACCGGCCTAAGGCCCCGAATATCACAGGGCCGGCCCTGACGCCTGGAGTCCAGTATTATCAACCGAGGTATGGCTGTGCTGAGGCGGCCGCTTGGTGCTTGGTGGGGTGAGCGCCTGGAGTCCAGTAACCTTGGCCGAGGAATGGTGACGCTGAGGCGGGTGCCTGGCTGTCGTTGGGGCGGGCGCCTCAACTGCTGATTCTATATCATCCTTAACATTTTCATGGAAATTTTCCAGAGACAATTGTTATAGAAGTATTCGATCACTGAAAGGTTGAATAAGGATATCTTAATGTGGGCCAATCCTAGAGACTAAAATCTTATGTTGCATATGAATTATATGATCAATTTGTTTAAAAAACAATCCAAATAAAAGAACAATCTGAACTGAGATAAATAATTTACCAGTTCTGCTTTCACATTGGTACTACATATAACTATTTAAAAATGCATTAGAAACAACAAATTAAAAAAAAAAAAATATTCTCTGCAGTTGATTATGGATTTATTATTATTTGTATCTCTGGACATCCAATGTATCTGTATAAAGCATATATCTTGAGTTTGGATATTCTGTTGATGATGTGCAGTTCTTCTGATCTTTTCTCAGATGCTTCCTTTCATTGCTGGACCAGTGAAATTACCCGAGTTCACTCGCGGTCGCGGAAGCAGCGAGCTGTTCGAATTTCACGAAAAAAAGAGAGTCGCCACGCCATTTTTATTATCCTTTCTTAAAAAGACTATTTTTTGGACAAACCCAAAGGAATGTGGGACTGCGATTTTGGGACAATAGTGTTTTAATACTATGAATATAAATTTTTTGTTGGACAAAACTTGCCTGAAATGCTGCCATATTTGTGGTTTATGTTTTATGTCATCAATTGTTACTATTTCCGTTAAGTTTAAGCCGTAGTTAACTTAATATCTGAAAGTGATTGTGGCCCCTTAAAGCAAGTTTCCAATGTCATATTCAAGGATCTCCACCATATAATGATGGGCCTATATTTGGAATCATTATTAACCTTCCAATCAATTACAGAAAGTAACATTTGTGGATCCTTCATCTCACTCCCTCTTTTTAGGGCTCTTGTGCCTGGTGGTCCTTTTTTCAAGTTGGAATTGTCGGCTACGTTGGACCTCAATGGTCCAAGGCATGTGCTGTTGAAAGTTTCGTGTAGCTAGAAAACTTAGATCACCCAACAGACAACGGATGTGAGTACAGATGTGTCTCACAACTGTCCATACATCCACTGATAATGCAGCGGAATGAAATAATTAAAAACAAATTAAATGCAATAACTCAAGAATTATTTACGCTTACTGATCAATGTGATCAGCAAACTAGATGTGAGTTACGGATGTAAGGCACAACCTTCACACACAACCTAAAAACAATAATGTCGAATACAATGAAGAGTATGTAATTTTCTCTCTAAAATTCCGTAACTTCTCATGTGCTGAATGCCTTGTATTTATAATGCACCATGGAGAAGATCTTCATGCAATCGACTTCTTCCTTTGTGAGATCTCTTTTCCTATATGAAAACATAAAACACACTCACAAGGAAATCAAATATTAGTGGGTTAGTCCTAATATAAAACTATGTACATAAATAAAAGATATTTACTTTATATACAATCTCCTAGTCAAAGTAGGATACTTATAAATCTTCCATGAAAGTCTCAAAATCTTCTTACCATATAGAAGTCTTTTTAAATAAGGAAACAAGTATTTGTTCCCTAAAAAAGCTCACGCTTTCAATCTCCCCCTATTTTGGACTTTCTGGTCAAAACCAAAGATTTATAAAATTCACAATTTATGACCACAGAGTAAACATAAAAACTAAAGCAACCATTCAGCAACATCCTAATTAAAACTATTACAACCCATTGTTTTTAAAACTAAAAACTAAAGCAGAAATTAAAATTATTTTTGCAACCATCAAAACATCAAAACAACCAAAAAGAATTTCTCCCCCTAAATTAAAGTTCCCAATGCCTCCAAACAAAGACGGATACAAAGAAGATCCCTTTTTCTATTTCCAGCAGCAGCAGGTACAGAGCTTGATTCTCCCCCTTTTTGACTAGAAAGTTTAGCATGCCACCTGAGCAATCTATCCTTAAGAGCTTTAAGGTTGTTGATATGAGGAGTGGAGGTTTGAATTTGGGCTTCAGCCAGGGCAATTTCAGCATCCAAATCTTTTATTTGAGCCTCAAAGGAATCATCAGATGTGGGTTCAGATGTGTCCACATCTGGCATTGCAATTTCAGGTACAGAGCCTAATGGGAGATCCACATGCCTTTGCTTGGGGTCTAACAGGGTTTTGGTTTTCTTAAACAGAGCAAATTTCTCAAACATTTCTTCTCCTTTTTCAAGCTTAACCCCATTGGCTATCAGAATTTGAGAAATCAAGGATGGATAGGGTAAAGACCACTTTTTAGATGGTGACTCTCCATAGTCACAAATCTTCCTAAAAATGAAATCTCCAAAGTTAATATGCCTCTTAATGCCCAATCTATAAAGAAGGAGAGCTTGCACCCTAGTAACTGAAGTTTTATTATTTGAGGGGCAAAGATTGGCAACAAGAATGGAATGGAGAAAACAGTAGAGAGAGGATAAAGATCCACTACCCAAATCCTTTGGCTTCACAGGCCAAGAGGTCACCTTTCCATGGGTTATAGCAGCCACAAGTTCATCATCATCAATAGAAACTAATTGATCCAAAGAGTCATTCAACCCAAGAAAATCATTCACCACAGATGGGGAAAAAGGGACAAACACTCCTCTAACATAGACAGAAGGAGGAGAGGAGTAACTTTTATCTAATCCCTTGGACAAATTGGCATAAAATTCATACACCATCTTGGGGTAGAAGGGGAGAGGATGATCCACAGTTAAAAATAGTCCTCTTTCCTCAAAAAATTTGTCCATGCCAAGCTTAAAGAATGTTACCCTATCTCTTTTCATCTCTACAACAAAGGCTTTAGAGGAAATTAGGCCAAACCTATCAGAGGCCTTTTTGGTCAAAAATTTCTTAGAGAAGGGTTTTGGGGTAGGAACAATGGAAAGAGTAGAAGACATACCCTTGTCAGCTTTCTTCCTTGTAGATGTGCGTCTGGATGTGGGCACATCCTCAGACACATCCTTTGCAGAGAATGGAACTTTGATGGACTCTACCTCAGTTTCATCATTAGAAAAGGAATCTACTTCTTGGTCCTCTTTTTCTTGATCAAGCTCATCTCTCCCTAGCTTGAAATTCTCATCAGATGCAGTATCATCACTGTCAGAGCTTGAATCAGATTCAAAGGCTTCATCAACAATAGGCTCTAAATCGCAGCGTACCCACCTTTTCTTTCCTTTTAACTCCATCAAAATGTTAGCCAAGGGTTCTTCATCACTAAAAGAAATAAGATCTTCAACAGGACTTGAAACCACAGGAGCAGGAGTATCAACAATAGGAACAGAGGCATCAACCACAGGAGATGAGGCAACAATGGAAGGAGTAGAAATGGGGATAATGGGATCAGATGACAATATGGGAGATGATGGAACAGGATCAATGGGTTCATTATGGGGAGCATTATTAGAAGGGGTAATAACAGGGACAGGATCAACAACTAAGGGACGAGGAATTGAAGATTGAGCCCTAGTCCTAACAATAGGAGCAATTACCTCTTCTTCTTCTTCATCTTCTTCAAGAGAAATGGTTGTAGAAGGTTTACCACCTGGTTTCTGCAGGTTCTTCAGCTTGTCAGACTCTGACAATTTCCTAACCCTATGCGATCGTCGAAGATTGCGTTGGGGCACAGGGATCGCAGCTTTGCCCACGGATTTTGCTGGAGCTAACTTCCTTTTCTTGGTTGTGGAAGTTTCAACAGCAGGAGAAACAGGAGCGACAACCGATGGTGGAATCACCGGAGATGTTGGAGCATTAGGGTTTTCGGAAGCGGTTTGAACAGGCAAGGGTTCCAATGCAGGGGATTTTGGGGAAGTAGCTTCCATGATAGGATCAGACGAAGGCGATGGGGAAGAGAATTCAGCAAGGAATTTTGAAATAGCAGGGTTTAAGACTATGGAGGATTCGCCTTTAGCTACTGAAATAGGGGCAATGTCGAGAACATCCTCTTCTCGAATATTGGAATGATCCGCCATTAATCTTGCACACGGTGGTTAGGTTGAACAGTAAGGGAGAAATTAATGCAGTGTATGTGTGATTGTGTGCAAAACGAAGGAAGAACAAGAGGTTTTAGCAAGGGTTTATGGGGGATGGGACGGAGGTGAGGGCTCTTAAATACTCACAGCTCCCCCTTTCCAACTGAAATTTGGAAATCCTTTTCCAAAAAGGTCTCACATAACCCAAATACCTTAGGAGTCCTTCAACGGCTAGAAACCTTTGAGATTACCACACACAACCACCTTCTAAGAAATAGGGGATCAAAATAAAACCAAGATTTTGATAGATTTTTATGGAAACAAAAATTTCTTCAGCCATACCTTTATTTAAAACAGAATCCCAAAGGAATTTTCCAACCTTTTCAAACAAGGAATGATACACACCTTTTCTTTCATGAAAGATATTGGAGATCAAAAACCTATAAAATCAAGTAATGAATTAAGAAAGAAAATTAATTAACTAGTATATTTACAAAGCTCCTATATGTTCTAAAAAATGCAATATGCCTAGCATGATGCAAACACACAGGTGGTGGAAATATTCTCAGCTTATGGATGTGGCATAGGATGTGAGTCACATATGGGGACACATTTAGATCACAAAAATTCAATGAGCAATAATCCAATCTGCACAGCCTCTAGGATGCATTCACCAATTTTTTGTTGTGGATTTTTGCATTGTGAGTAGCTTTCACTTTACTTGATCCCAAAGATAGTCCTTTTTTCCAATGATCTTATCAAGTTTGATTTCAAGATTTCTTATGAGAATCACTTGATCACAATGGTATGGCTTCATACTAAGGGTGAAGCAGCTGTTTCTCACATATATTTTTTTTTCTTTTAAAGCACCCACTGTGAGATACCTAGGAAGGTTATATCAAGTCACCAAAAGATGACATGAACAGGAAGTGCTCACAATTAAGTGATAATGTCAAAGATGAAGACTCACAAGTGACCATACTGAGAAATTTCGTGCTAATGCATGAAATTTTTTTTGATTTTTTTTTTCAGTTAATCTAATATACAGATGTGTTAGAGGATGTGAGACACATTTGGTCTCACAACCTTAGATATCACACAAGCCAAGAGACTTCCTCAAGGAGGAAAATCTCTCCAAATCTAATGCCTTTGTAAATATATCAGTCAATTGTGTGCAGCAACTCCCAAGGGCAACATATTCAGCCTCAGCAGTGGATAAGGACACACAATTTTGCTTTCTACTATACCAAGACACAAGGTTATTTCCTAGGTAGAAACATCCACCAGTGGTACTCTTTCTATCATCACTATTTCCAGCCCAATAAGAATCAGTGTACCCAACCAAATTGGTGTTTGTTTCTTTGGAGTAATGCAGACCTAGGTTCACAGTCCCACTCACATATATAATGATTCTTTTCAAGGCTTTAAGATGGGACACTTTAGGGTTGGCTTGGTATCTTGCACAGAGACACACACTGTACATAATATCATGTCTACTTGCAGTGAGGTAAAGCAGACTTCCTATCATGCTTCTGTACAGTGTTTGATCAACACTCTCACAATTAGAATCATGACTCAGCTTTTGGGAAGATCCCATTGGTGTTCTTTGATGTGAAGAGTGTTCAAGCTCAAACTTTTTCACAAGATTCTTGGCATACTTAGATTGTGAGATGAACATGCCATCTTTGAATTGCTTAATCTGTAAGCCTAAGAAAAAGTTCAACTCACCTACCATACTCATCTCAAATGTGGAAGTCATGCTATCCACAAATTCAGTTAGCATAGGGTCAGAATTTGACCCAAACACAATATCATCTACATAGATTTGTGCCACAAGAATCTCCTTTTTATTTTTTCTCACAAACAATGTTTTGTCAACCTCACCTCTCTTGAATCCTAGTTGAAGCAAGTGGTCAGTCAACCTACCATACCAAGCTCTAGGGGCTTGCTTTAGCCCATACAGAGCTTTCTTCAGCTTATACACATGGTTAGGATACTTGGAGTCCACAAAGCCTTTAGGTTGTTCAACATAGGCTTCCTCATTCAGTATCCCATTTAGAAAAGCACTCTAAACATCCATTTGATGAAGAGTAATCTTGAGATAACAAACAATGGCTAACAAAAGCCTAATGGACTCAATTCTTGCAACAGGGGCAAATGTCTCCTCAAAATCAATTCCCTCTATTTGAGTATAACCTTGAGCAACTAACCTAGCTTTATTTCTAGTGATCACACCTTGCTCATTAGTTTTGTTCTTGAAGATCCATTTGGTTCCTATGACATTACCATGTGAGGGTCTAGGAACAAGAGTCCATACCTCATTCTTTTCAAATTGACTCAATTAATCTTGCATAGCAAGAATCCAGTCAGCATCTTTCAATGCTTCAGCAACATTCTTAGGTTCTATCTTAGAAACAAAACAACAAAAGCTTACCTGGGAGTATGCTGAGGAGCAACTCCATAAACCAACCATTTTTCTATGATCAACTTTGTCTTTTTGTCTAGTTCTCACTTGGGCATGCACATCTCCCACAACTTGTGAAGTGGGGTGGTTTTTCTAGATTTTTGAAGGGATATCCTTTGATCTATCCACACACCCATCCACATTACCTTCTGGAGCATCATCCTGATCAGAATCAGAGGAACTGTCCTCAGTTACAGGATTTTAAGTGGATGTTGGAGCAGATGTGGGTTCAGATGTGGAGGCAGATGTGTCCACATCCTTGGTTACATCCTTATCAGGTTCTACAGGTTTTTCAGTACTGACAACTTTTGTTGGTTCTCCAGCACCTGTTTCTGTATCTTTCCAGTCTAGTAAGCAACCTGAAACATCATGCTCAGCAGTCTTGAGGTTAAGATCAAGTGAGTCATCAAAAATAACATTAGCAGATTCCATAATGGTCTTAGTTTTGATATTAAAAACTCTGTAAGCTATACTATTAGTGGAATAGCCCATGAAAATTGCTTTATCACTCTTTGAATCAAACTTGGACAGATATTCTCTATCATTGAGAATGTAGCAAACACATCCAAACACATGAAAATATTTCACAGTTGGCTTCTTTCCAAGAAGGATTTGGTGTGGAGTGACAGTGTTCCCAATCCTTAAAAACACCCTATTGCCAATATGACAAGCAGTGTTTAAAGCTTCTGTCCGAAACTTTTTGGACAGGTTTTTAGAACTTCACATGACCCTAGCCATTTCTTGCAAAGTTCTATTCTTTCTTTCAGCAATCCCATTTTGCTGTGGGGTTATTGGTGCAGAAAACTCATGAGTGATTCCCTTAGAGTTGCAAAAATTGGTGAACATTTGATTCTCATATTCAAGGCTACGGTCGACCTAATTCTCACAGTCTTAAGACCATAAAGATTTCTCACCCTTTTGTACCTATTCTTGAATTCTCCAATTGTTTCTGACTTTTCCCTTAAGAACATTATCCAAGTGTACCTAGAATAATCATCAACACACACAAAGGCATACTTCTTCCTACCAAAGCTTTCTACTTCAATATGTCCCATTAAGTCAGTATGAATCATCTCTAAACACCTAGATGTGGAGCATTGTTGGACCTTTTTATGTGATGCTTTTGTTTGCTTTCCCTTTTGACATGAACCACAGACATCAGGGTTCTTGAAGTTCAGTTTAGGGAGACCTTTTATGGCTTCAAACCTTTGAAGTTCTTCCAGAGTTCTACAGCTAGCATGCCCTAATTTTTGGTGCCACAAATTGACATCATTAGCTTTTGAGCTTAGGCAAGAATGATTGTCACCAAATTGGTAACAATTATCAGCAGATCTAGGATCAGTAAACACACATTTATTATCCTTATCAAACACTTCACACAAGTGCTTATCAAACTTCACAAAGAGGTCATCATCACATAGTTGACTGATGCTTATTAGGTTGGCTTTCAAGCCTTTCACATGGTACACATTGTGTAGTTTTGGGAGACCCTTAACATCTAGGGTTCCTTTCCCAACAATCTTTCCTTGAGCACCTCCACCAAAATTTACTTTCCCTCCATTAATCACTTCATAGTCAAGAAGGACTGCTTGGTTTCCAGTCATGTTCCTAGAGCACCCACTATCAAAATACCAAGAGCCAGAGACAGTACTCTTGAGGGAAGAGTAAACAACATTGCAGGTGGTAATTGGTTTAGCCACCCACTGTTTAACAATTTTCTTTTTGGGTTGCAGAGGTCTCAGATTACCAGGATGTGTGTTCGGATGTGTATACATCTTCTCACACATCTGAGGCTGATTGAAGTGACCAGATTTTTTATCAGCCTTGAGTTTGTAACAGAAGGGCCTAATGTGACCAGGAGCTAGGCAGTAATGGTAGATGTAATGCCTCTTCCTAGGTCTTTTCTCACTCAAAATGACTTTTTCTTTAAAAACTTATTTTTTCACACTTTTTGAGGTAGAAGCCTCACATCCCTCCTTTACAAAATTATTTTCAAAACCCAAACCAGTTTTGTCACGTTGACCTACAGAGAAAGCTTCTTCCATTTTCATCTTCCTTTGAAAGAACAGCTTTTTCATTTTCACAAGCAGCCAATTTATCAGAAAGAGATTTATTTACCTTAACAAGTACCTCAATCTTGTCCAATCTTTTCATCCAATCTGTATGAAGCTCCTTGTATGTTGCAAAAAGTTCTTCATAGGGAATGTCCCTTTCTTTATCTTCATCATCTGAATCTCCTTTTACAGAGAAACAAGTTCAGCAACAGTTCAGATGTGACACCAGATGTGTTCACAACTGAGACCACATCCAAAGATTTTTCAGGAGCATCTTCTTCTATATCTGCAGAAAAGGCATTAAACACAGAATGGCAGTTTATGATAGACATGTTAGCCAGTTCTTCTTCATCATCCTCACTGTCACTAAGGGTAGCAGTTAAGCTCATTCCTTTCTTTTTAAGTGTGTTAGCACACTCATTGGCATAATGACCAAAGCCACGACATGCCCTACATTGGATAGATTCAGATGATTTGTTTTCAAAACTTGGCTTCTTGAATCCAGTGTCAGTGCTAGGTTTTGATTTTTCAGGAGCACTGAGAGTAGGTTTGTTAGGAAATTTACCTATCCTTCTATTTTTCAGTATTAAACTGACCTTCTTTGAGATAAGAGCTACATCCTCTTCTTCTAGATTAGACTTGTCAATTTCAGAGGATAATTCCACAAGCTCTTTTGGAAGTGCATCAGCACTTTTGAGGGCAAGACTGTGTGTTTTGTTCTTCTTCTGAGCCTCAAGGTTAAGCTCAAACACAGTCAAGATTCCTATGATTGTGTCAAGACCTACAGTGTTTGTGTCTTTTGTTTCCTCAATCACTGCCACTTTTATATTAAACCTCTCAGGTAAGGTCCTTAAAATCTTACTTACAAGTCTTGCATTGGAGATAGATTCTCCTAGACTTCTGCATTCATTCGAAATCTCATGAATCTTAGCAGCATATGACACAATGTCCTCAGTTTCTTCCATTCGAAGTAACTCAAAGTTATCCATTAAAATTCTAAGCCTGGTAGCCTTCACACTTGGTGCTCCCTCACATTGAGTTTGCAATATATCCCAAGCAGTTTTGGCTATACTCTCATTTGTTATAAGCTTTTACATATTCCCAGAAACATAGCTGGAAATAGCACCCATAGCTTTTGAATTATAATTAGCAGCTTGTATTTCATCAAGAGTCCATTGATCTTCAGTTTTTCTTTCGAAAATAGACTCACCAACACTAGAAGGTGGCTTTTTCTCCACAGTAGGAGGTTGCCATGCAACAAGAATACACATCCAAGCCCTTTCATCAATACTTTTGATGTAATTTTGCATCTTAGACTTCCAAAGAGAATAATTGGTGCCATCCAAGACAGGAGGCCTGTTTTGGTGATTTTGGCATTCCATAATGACTACACTTTTTGGATCAACACTCAGTAATATATCGAGAGTTGGCTCTGATACCAATTAAAAGTTTCGTGTAGCTAGAAAACTTAGATCACCCAACAGACAACGGATGTGAGTACAAGTGTGTCTCACAACTGTCCACACATCCACTGATAATGCAGCGAAATAAAATAATTAAAAACAAATTAAATGCAATAACTCAAGAATTATTTACGCTTACTGATCAATGTGATTAGAAAACTAGGCTTACGCCCAAAAACTTTTCACTATAAAAACTTTTGTTTCTTACAAAAACAAATAAGTGAAAAACTAAAATATGAAAATACTAAATGAGTTCTAATCACCTTCTATGACAAGAACAACTCCCCTTTCCCAAGTAGGATCTATTCTAGTCAGAAGTAAAACAAGAGAACTCTATGAAAACCTAGATGTGAGTTACGAATGTAAGGCACAACCTTCACTCACAACCTAAAAACAATAATGTCGAATACAATGAAGAGTATGTAATTTTCTCTCTAAAATTCCGTAACTTCTCATGTGCTGAATGCCTTGTATTTATAATGCACCATGGAGAAGATCTTCATGCCATCGACTTCTTCCTTTGTGATATCTCTTTTCCTATATGAAAACATAAAACACACTCACAAGGAAATTAAATATTAGTGGGTTAGTCCTAATATAAAACTATGTACATAAATAAAAGATATTTACTTTATATACAATCTCCTAGTCAAAGTAGGATACTTATAAATCTTCCATGAAACTCTCAAAATCTTCTTACTATATAGAAGTTTTTTTAAATAAGGAAACAAGTATTTGTTCCCTAAAAAAGCTCACGCTTTCAGCTGTGTATCTGAAGTTGCCACCATTTAATGGGTTTAATTATATGCTACTTAGATTCCTCTATGATTGATTATAGATGAGACACCGAGGCGTCATTTAGTTATCCCACTCAAAGAAGAATCAACTCTGAGTTGGTCCATAATTTTCCTTGATCTTTATGTAGATTTACTTCGAAATTTAAAGAATAGGGGACGTGGTGTTTCCATGAGAGACATACAACCTTATTTTTCGAGATTCACATGTAATCTACAAGTGAAAATGTAGTATTTTCCTTCATGTGATTGGTGTTGTGTATATGTTTTAGATATCTTCAATACGGAAAATCAAATGAAAGAGATTAAAGCGAAGTATGCCGAAGCAAATCTCCTTAAGACAATATTTCGCCTCCGTAATTTGTGATTGGAAGGAAGGAATTCAAAGATAGGAATGCCTTCAAGTTGATAATGCATTTGTGGTTTTTGTTCTACTAGATAGATAATATGATCCTCATTAGTTAAAAAAATAGAATTGCGGATAAAAAAATTACTTGAAGATAAGGAACCAAAAGGATAATATGATCCTCATTAATTTTCAACTTCTTTTAGTATAGGCTAAAAGATAGATAATGCATTTGTGGTTTTTGTTCTACTAGATAGATAATATGATCCTCATTATTTAATTTTGGTTTAGTTTGATTAATTGGATGATGAAGATCACAATGTGATATTGTGTTTTGGGATTGTTTGTTAATGAGTAACTGTGAAATTTTGTGTTTGGGATAGATCTAATTTGGACTGTTATCAATCCCACTTTCGTACGGTAAGACAGCATAGGCCTCAATACTTTGGACTGCTATACTATTAATTTGTTTGACTTTTGCAACCTCCTCAATAATTGCTCCTCAATAACAAAGGTGGTAAAAGGTGGAAAGTGTCACATGTCTGAGGTTGCCACTTATTTTGAGACAACTTCCTCTATCAGACAAATTAATAGTCATATTTTAACTCTTTCAATTCCACTTATTTTGAGATCCACTCAAATTTTTTTAGATTTTTAGATATTTAAATTAGACTTTTTAACTCGATAAAAATAAAGCGGAGTACCTGCTGAGGAACTGACGGGTGTTTTTTATCCCAAGGAAAGGTTAACGTTTCCCGAGGAGGTGGCCGGACGTAGCTAACGGCGGTTGTCGCGGTGGCCGTCGTCAAAATGACCGCGGTCACAAATAAAGGAATGAGAATTAATTGAGTTTGTTCCATGATTTTCGCTCTCTTCCGCCCACATGCTCCTTCACGAATTTGATGGAGTCGATTGATGGTAATTTACCATTGTGTCCCTCACCTTTCTTTCTTTGACATTCTTACCCTCTGATTGTATGTTTGCTTTTTCAGCGGGATTGGCGGGGAATTTATCAAAAGGTGGTAATTTTTTAAACATAACTTTTAATGTAACCTCACAAACAAATCCTTCAATTTCTTTTCTTCCTTTGACTAAAAACCATTCAAATTCTTTTGTACCCAAAAAAGAAAAAAGGCCAAATTCATTGATAATTTTAATTATGGCAACTCAGAAGTGTTCTATTTTAGGTCTTCTACTTGTGCTTTGTTACTTGTTGAGCATTGTCAATGGTTGTGATTCAGATAATGAAGCACCAAAGTGTAAATGTGTGGATGGGGTAAAACGGAGTAGCTTCCCAGATGGATTCAAGTTTGGGGCATCAAGTTCAGCTTATCAATATGAAGGAGCTTTTAATCTTGACGGAAAAGGCTTAAGTAATTGGGATTACTATACACATGCACATCCTGAAAGAATAGCTGATGGTAGCAATGGAGACGTAGCCACTAATTCTTACCTTCGATACAAGGTATTTAGAATCTTACCTTTTAGATTTGTGAGTGTATAAGGTTTTTATCGGAGACGTAGCCACTAATTCTTCTCTATCTAATACTAATATATTGTTCTCACAATGTTTTAGGATGATGTGCGTTAAGGGGGTAGGCTTGAATTCCTACAGGTTCTCAATCTCGTGGTCAAGAATTTTGCCTTACTCTAACTCAACTGCTGGAAGGTTATTTGGAGGGAGAGTGAATCAAAAGGGTATTGAATACTATAACAAATTCATTGACGAGCTATTAGAAAATGGTATAGAGCCTTATGTGACTCTTTTCCATTGGGATGTTCCACTTACTCTAGAAAAACGCTACGGTGGTTTCTTGAGCCGGAAGATTTTGTAAGTAGTTCATGCTGCGAAATTAAATTTTTTCTACCCGCTAGATGGTGCTCATAAAAATTCATTTCGTTCTGTGTAACAGGAAAGAATTTCAATACTACGTGGATGTTTGCTTTAAACATTTTGGAGATCGAATAAAGAATTGGATCACAATAAACGAGCCATGGTCATTTAGCAGACAAGGTTATGCAGTTGGGGAATTCGCTCCAGGGCATTGTTCTAATCACATTAGTTGCCTGGGTGGAGACTCTGGCACGGAACCATATATTGTCGCACACCACCAACTTCTAGCTCATGCAGCTGCTGTTCAACTTTACAAGAATAAATATCAGTCCCAACAAAATGGAAGCATAGGAATCACACTTGTTTCTTACTATTTTTTGCCTTACTCTAACTCAACTGCTGATCAATTGGCTACAAAACGAGCCTTTGATTTCATGCTGGGATGGTGAGTACTTATTCATTTTTTTTATTCATCTAATATTCTTGCTTCAATATATAAATTAAATGGGGTGATTTAATTTTGTGATTTTCACGTATATCAGGTTCATGGATCCTATAGTATTTGGTGAATATCCAGAAAGCATGAGAGCAATTGTAGGAAGTCGACTTCCTAAGTTCACAGCAAGTGAATCAAAGATGTTAAAGGGGTCGTTCGATTTTATAGCGATGGATTACTACACTGCTACCTATGTCCAAGATGCACCTCGTGACATCGACGAAGGACCATTTAGCTATATTACAGATCCTCAATTAACTATTACTAGTAAGAATCAAAAATCAAATCTTTATTTTCAAGCACTAATTTTCTTACAGCCTTTTATGATATTGACCATACAACTTTTCTTTTTCGATAGGTATTCGTGATGGAATTCCTATTGGGAAGAAGGGTGGTATGTATTGGCTGTACATTTACCCAAAAGGGATTAAGAGCCTTTTGGACTACGTAAGAACAACTTATAATAATCCACTTATTGTCATCACGGAAAATGGTATATATTCTAATTATTAATTACTTTAATTCACTTGGCATTTTATTTTAGCCTAACTTCAATTATGGGATCAGACTGATTAGAATTCTTGATGGTTTAGGGGTTGGGGAGGAAAACAATCCAAGTTTAACTCTTGAGGAATCACTTAATGACAGCACTAGAGTTGACTATCACCATGACCATATGTGTTGTCTTCTTGATGCAATCAAGTAAGTTTTTAATTCTTCCTTAATTTAGCAATATATGTGCTTTCGATGATATCAATTTCCAGAAACCTGACAATTTTACGGTTTGATCTTTCACAGTGATGGAAGTCAATTGAAGGGATATTTTATCTGGTCATTATTGAACAACTTCGAGTGGTCTTCGGGTTACACAGTTAGATTTGGTCTTCACTATGTGGATTACAAGAACAACTTACAAAGACATCCAAAGAAATCGGCTGTATGGTTAAAGTGCATCCTTGCAGAAGAGCCATCTATCTATACCAATTACATCAAAGAAAGAGGGGAAAATAACCCATTAAGTTCTTCCTTATAATGTGACTCTTTTAGGATATTCTCGGAAATGTTCTAATGATTTTTGTAGATAAAGCTTCACCAATTCTTTGATCCATTTGTTCTATGATTCTGTGTGTCATTCTTTAGTATGTAAAGATGGTATTACATATTTTCCATTCAATGTTCTAAAAATCTATGAGAATTAGAGAAACTTATTCTTCCTCTTAATTCTCACATTTCTCTCTTTCAAGATTCATAAGCTGTCACCATTAATGGTGACAGAAGTTCCAATCCTTCAAGTCACCATTCTCATACTGAACCATTTCTCGTTGTTTAGCCAAACAGCGGATGAGACTGTTAATATGGGGAAGTTGAAGGCAGCGAGTGCAGTTTTAATAAGTGAAAGTTTAGGAATGTAAATTATTTATCTTTCTTTTAGTTGTTTTAATAAGTGAAAATTTAGTAATGTAATTTAGTTGTTAAATAAGTAATGGTGTCAATTAGTGGCGGACCCATGAATCACATCAGATGGGTTCCAAAAAAAAATACTTAAGTCACAAATTTTAACAAGTAGTTCATAAATCGGTAAATCCAACATAAAATGAAGAACAACTTTTAAAACATATTTTTCAACTAAAACATCAATTTTGTTTAAGCATCTACTAATCTCTAACCCATCATTTTATTTTTATTGTAGTAGTTTACTTGGAAAAATAAACTTCTGTTGTCCTGAATAAACATAAAAAAAAAAAAAACATGAATTAATGTCGGTTAATGTGATGGACAAAAAATCTAAACGGGTTAATCTCATTTTACTACCCCAAGGATTATTGTGAAGACACTGTTTCAAAAAGTATTTTATGAGTCTGCTGATTAGTTTTCTATTTAGATAAATGATTTGTTTAGGGTTAGAGTATTATTTTGGAACTTTTTCCCAAAATGACACTGTTTCAAAAAGTATTTCCCAAAATGTCACACTTTTAAAAGTATTGACCAGAATAGCCTAGTTTTTAGAATTCGCGGTTGGCAACTGCGTTTTCAAAGATAAATTCGCAGTTGCCAACCGCGTTCAAAAAAAAAATTAGAAAAATTATAAACCCGCGGTTGCCAACTCCGAATTCATTTATAAAAACGCAGTTGTCAACCGCGAATTCCAAAAAGCTAGGCTATTCTGGTCAATACTTTTACAAGTGTGCCATTTTGGGAAATACCTTTTGAAACAGTTTCATTTTGGAAAAAAAATCTATTATTTTGAGTAGGATTGTGTTTCCTTACTCTCCAAGTATTTTCTTTTCATGAAACTCTTGTACTCTTTATATATCCTCCAATTGAGAAGAATAAACGAGGTGACTACATGGTATCAGAGTCTACCATACACAAGCCCTAAATTATTACCTGTGATACTATAGGCGGCAGTGGAGCTACACCACCGCCTCCTGCTCCAAAAATCGAATACTATTCTCCTTTCTACCTTGGTCCTCAAGATCAGCCTGGTGATTTCATAACCCCTACTCGCTTCCGTGGTGATAATTATGACGATTAGGCCGATGATATACAGATTGCCCTCGAAGCTCGACGCAAATTTGGTTTCTTGGATGGCTCCATTCCCTGCACCGTTCCCCCTTGCACCAAATGAGACTGGAATACCATTAATGCCATGTTGGTTTCATGGCTCGTGAATACTATTGATCCCGAGGTTAAAAGCACTCTCTGAAAATATAGAGATGCTAAACGTTTGTGGGATTCTCTTAAATCTCTGTATGCGTTGGTGGACGGACCTCATATTCAACAACTGAAGATGTCAATTGCTTATTGTGAGCAAACCAAAACCATGCATGTAGCTACATATTTTGGTAAATTGACTTGTTTATGGGAAGCACTTCAAAATTATGAACCTCTCATCGGCTGCTCTTGCTGCAACAATTGCACAGCCAGACAACAACACACGACACATAGAGAAACCGGTAAACTTCATGAATTTCTCATGGGTTTAAATTCTGAATACTATGCCTCTCTTCGTACCAACCTCCTATCTGAGGATCCCTTGCCCACTCTAGATCGGGCTTATCAGTTGGTAGCCCAGGCTGAACGAGTTTGTCTTGCTAAACCTATTCTTGATGACCCTCCGGATGTGGTCGGTTTTTCCCTTAAAACTGGTAGTTCTCGTGGTCGTGACAAACCTGACAGATCTCATCTTACATGTAATCACTGTCAGAAAAATGGTCATGATGTTACTTAATGTTTTGAACTAGTCAGCTATCCAGAATGGTGGGGAGACAACAACAGATGTGGTTCTCGTGGTAGCAGCCATCCCCAGCAAGGTCGAGGCAAAGGACCCACACGCAACAGTTCAGTCGCCGCCGACCGTGGTTCTGTCCAAGTTGGTGCCACCGCCGCTGGAGCACACTCCTCCGCCTCCTCCACTCTATTAATTTACTACAGAACAATGGAATGCTTTAGCCGGTCTTGTTGGTAATACTTGTGTTCTGGATAATCGTCTTTATGGTACGTTTGACACATCTTCGTGGATCATAGATACAGGGGCTTCCAATCATGTGATCGGAGACGCTTCCTGTCTCTTTGATTCTCGCTCAATACAAACCTGCCTAGTTAGGCTTCCATTTTCTGTGTTTGCTCATACCATACAGAGGGCTCTGTTTGCTTGACGGACACTCTTGCTCTTCATCACTTTCTTTATATACCGAATTTAAGATGCAATCTTCTTTCTATTTCTCAACTTTCTGATGATATTCATTGCACAGTCCAGTTTAATTCCTCTTTGTGTTCTATACAGGACCAGTCGAGGAATCTGATTGGAATGGGTGTTAGGCGGGATGGTCTCTACTATTTTGGGGGCTCTCCTTCAGCATGTCTCGTCTCAGTTAATGGATCATCTTCTTCGCTTGAGTTGTGGCATAACCGTATGGGGAATCCATCTTAAAGAGTAGTAAAGGTGACAAATTTGCTAGTCGAAGTTGTAAGTGTATTTTTGTGGGCTATCATGTTGGTAAAAAGTGGTGGAAATTGTTTGATCTTGAGACCAAGAAATTCTTTGTCTCCCGGGATGTGAAATTCTTTGAGACTGTTTTTCCATACAGTGAACCCAACACGGTCCCTCACATCCCGGATTCGGTTGATATTCTTATTGATGAGGCTGCCTTTGGGGGTATTGATTTTTCTGATCAGCATACTGTTCCTCCGGTCCCCTCAGCAGCTTCAACTACTGTTCTCCCCGCCGAGACTGTTATTCTGCTCGAAGCACATGACGATGTAGTCCCAGATGTACCTACATCATCGCCGACACCGGCCAGTACAGCAGCTCCATTTGCATCGACCTCTTTACCTTCTAAATTAGTTTCTGAACCCATCAGTAGGGAGGGGTATGAGACAGAAAACTCCCTCTATTCGTCTTCGTGAATATATTTCTCTTACAGCTTCTTCTTCGAGTCCATCCCCCGTCTCTTCTCTTCCAATAGGTTCCTCAGGTATCCCATATCCTATAGCTCACTATATAAATTGTGATAGTTTTTCTGCAAAATATCGTAACTTTCTTGCAGCTATTACTTTGGCTAAAGAGCCGAGATCCTTTCGCGAGGCCATGGCTCATAATGGCTGGAAACAGTCAATTCAAGAAGAAATTCGACCTTTGAAGATAATGGCACATGGACTATGGTGTTATACCATAATTTCATTTTTCTCACTCTAGTGCCTAAATTTTAAATTTTGTATCAATTTGGGGCCTAGACAAAACTTTTGTTAGATATTTAATAGAATATTTGCATATGCCGTAAATTTCTATTTGCATATTAACCCCCTTCAAGCTAGAGACCTTGAACAAATTAAGGGCTTGCAGCTTGACCAACAAAGAAGATAAATGAGTAGATGGAATACATGATTAGAAGTTATGTGAATGGTTGCCTTGTTGTCACAATGGAGAGGAATGGGAACAATATATGTGACCTGAAAATCCTTTAAAAGTGAGAGACCAGCCAAATCAATTCACAACAAACATTAGCCAGAGATCTATATTATGCTTCTGCCGAGATCTAGCCACTGTTGTTTGTTTCTTGGCTTTCCAAGAGATAGGAGATCCACTCAATAAAACACAATACCCAGAAATAGACCTTCTTGTGGTAGGACATGCTTCACAGCCAGCATCACAATAGGCAGTCAATTTTGTATCAGTTGTGGAAGAGAAAAGAAGACCTTGTCCTGGTGCTCCTTTGAGATACTTGACAAGTTTCAAAGTAGCAAGATAATGAGGATCTTTGGGAGTATCCATGAATTGACTCAAGATATGAACACCATACGAAATGCCAGGTCTTATAATTGTGAGGTAAATAAGTTTACTAACCAACCTTGTGTAAGAATCAAGCTTATCAAAGAGTTCTCCTTTGTCAGAGAGTTGATGATTGACCTCAATAAAGACTTTGGAGGGTTTGGAACCAAGAAGACCAGAATCATAAATGATGTCTAAGGCATACTTTCTATGATGAATACATATTCAATCAGAAGCTCTAGCAACCTCTATGCCATAAAGTACTTTAATTTGCCAAGTTTTTGATATTAAATTGTGAGTGAAGATAAGTCTTCACTTGAGATAAAACAACAAAATATGTACCAGCTAGTAAAATATCATTAACATACACAAGTAATGATACAGTATGAGGAAGGCAGCAAGCAGCAACAACGAAACAGAGGAGACCTTCTGGGCTTGGGGCGGGCGCCTCAGTGGATCCCAGGCAGGCGCATGGGCGGCAGCGGGCAAGGCAGAATGAAGCAACGGCGCTGGAACATTCTTAGGGTTTAATGTTTTATTTTAATTATTAATTTAGGGCATTTTAGTCTCTTGTCATTCTAATGTGTTTAGGGTTTGATAGGATTCTAGAACATTCTTAGGATTAGTATTTAAACAATGTTAGAGTTTTATTTTAAAGCAGTTTTTGATGATTGAATAAAGTAAAGAAAAGCTTGAATCTTTCATAAATTGTTTCTTGTCAATATCGTTCAGCCGTTCTATTCTCTTAGCCTTCGTTTGCTATCATTTGGTATCAGAGCTCCGGTTCGCATATCAATGGCTGAACGAGGAAGCGTGGGTCGTGGTGGACATGGTTGTCGATGGAGCAGCCGTGCAGCGGAGCCCCAAGAAGATATCCATCAGTACAAACGACGCCGTCGCAATATCGAGATAGAGGAGGTACGAAGACGGATTCAAATACTCCAGATCCGCTTGGATCGCAGAGAAAGACTTCTCGCGATGAGGGGTTCAGATCCGGTTGTTCCAGCCGAGGAAAAGGAGTACTATCAAGAGGGGATGGATTCCCTCTACCAAAATCATGGACTTCATGATAGGTATGCAACTCACCATTCGAGGGAAGTCGATAGGAAGATCGAAACTCCGGATGTCGAAGGTAAGGCAAACCCTAATGATTCCGTTGATTTTTGGATTGATACCGTTGGGTGTCAAGAGGTTGGTTTTGTCGAATCTTCAAGTGAGGAAAATCTTGTTGATTGGTCAAAACCTCCTCTGTTTGATTCAAATCCTGGATATTTGATTGATTTGGGGATTGATACAGTTGAGTTTAAAGAGGGGTTTGTTATCGAATCTTCAAGTCATGAAAAAACTTGTTGATTGGTCACAACCACCTATGTATGATGAGTGCAATTGTGATATGTCGAAACCAGATTATACCATTTGTGCGAAAATTGAATATTCTGAACCTATTGTTACTGTTCCTGAATATCAATCGCCCGTCTAAAGTGGTGTTCTTCCAGTTGAAGCTGCAAGTGATATTGTTGATAACCAGTTGAGGTGCGAGTTTGCAATTAAACAGCCTTATAAAGACCCCTTTGATATTGATTGTGCAAATCTGTCGGCTCCTTGGTTCGTCAAGAGATTGATCATTGATTACTTCGTCTCAACACAGTGGAGCGATTATATGGATGTAGTCACGAAGGCATTAAATTTTAAAGTTCGTCAAGGGTACAGAATTCCTTTTGCCGAGGGAGTTCGAATCTTTCGGGTTATATTGGTGTTCCTATCAAGGGTATTGACTCGAGGACGAGTCTTTTCTAAGGAGGGGAGGATGATACAGTATGAGGAAGGCAGCAAGCAGCAACAACGAAACAGAGGAGACCTTCTGGGCTTGGGGCGGGCGCCTCGATGGATCCCAGGCGGGCGCATGGGCGGCAGCGGGCAAGGCAGAATGAAGCAACGGCGCTGGAACATTCTTAGGGTTTAATGTTTTATTTTAATGTTTTATTTTAATTATTAATTTAGGGCATTTTAGTCTCTTGTCATTCTAAGGTGTTTAGGGTTTGATAGGATTCTAGAACATTCTTAGGATTAGTATTTAAACAATGTTACAGTTTTATTTTAAAGCAGTTTTTGATGATTGAATAAAGTAAAGAAAAGCTTGAAGCTTTCATAAATTGTTTCTTGTCAATATCGTTCAGTCGTTCTATTCTCTTAGCCTTCGCTTGCTATCAAGTAAGGCAGCGAAGGATGATCGAGTGGAATAAGTGAATAAGGAGTGATCATTATTGGATTGAAGAAAGCCAAACTTCAATAAAGTAGAAGAGAACTTTGAGAACTAATGCCTAGGTGTTTGCTTGAGCCCAAAAAGAGACTAGGTAAGTTTACAGACCACAGGTTGCTTGGACCAAGGGGTTTGAAGAAATTGTTCCTGAGATTTGATCAGTGAAGAATCCAATATTGTAGAAAGAAGAAAAGAGAAAAAGGGAATTGTAGAAAGCTTCATTGTATTGAAAGAATCATTCTCAATGATACAGACTTCTGACTTTAGGATCCGTTTGTTTGGGGGAAAATGTTTTTCAGAAAACGTTTTCCTCATTTTTTGGTATTTGGTAAGCACCGAAAAATATAGAAAATGTTTTCCGAAAAATGTTTTCCCCATTTTTCTAAATAAAATGACTTATGGATTTTTATTAAGTAAAACATTTTCCGGAAAATGGTAACACCCTCACGCACACACCCCTAACTTTTCATACACCCCCACGTTACCCACCCCACCCCACATCAACCACCCCCTACCCCATCCCCTCATAAAAAAATTATTTTTTACAATTCTCCCCCCCCCACACTCCCACCACCACCAACACCACCACCACCACCACCTCAAGGTCAAACAATATTTTTTTATTAATTTTAAAATTATATTTAACAACTCCCCCACTCCCAAGCAATTTTTTTTTATTAAAATTATTGCTTAACAACCCTCCCCATCCCCACCCCCACCAACCAACCACCAACCCCATCCCACGGTCAAACTTTTTTTACTCATAATTTTTTTAATAACTCCCCCCCCCCCACACCCTACCCTATCACCACCCCTAGCATACCATAATCTTACCCTCATTTCCCCCACCACCCTACCCTACCCTACCCCACACCCACCCACCTCACCCCTACTAATCCCCACCTCCATCACCCTACCCTACCCTATCTATTTCAACTTATCTCAAATTGTGTTTTTACCGAAAAATATTTTCATTAAACAAATGAAAATATTTTTCGGAAAACATTTTACTTACCAAACAGCCGAAAACATGTTTATGTCATTTTTTGAAAAACATTTTCATTTTCTGGAAAACATTTTACGGGATATCATTTTCTGAAATTCGTTTTACGCGAAACAAACGGAGCCTTATATACAACTTAATGAGCACATGCTTATTACACTAACTAGACATGCTCATTATACTAACTGGGAGAGACTTTATCGTCCATATTAGAAGAGGTCTTCTCTTTGTTGTTTGTTCATTATTTTATTTTTATTTTTTATTTATGTTCGTTGTTCACCTTTTACCTCACTATATTTATCCCAGTTTGAAAAGTTAAATTCTTTATTTTCTTTCAAGAATTTATGAAAAATAATCACCCTTATAATAATATACAAAATGAAAGTCTGGGCTCTAAAATGAGAAAATTTAAACCATGGGCCCCCATTTGATACAGCTTGTAAACCATGGGGTAGCAAAGTGAGATTAACCCAAATCTAAATTTAAAAATATCTTTTTTGACAATAGTATAAGATTTATTTTAGATCCCATTTATCACAGTAGAGGCAAAAAAAATTGAATGATAAATAAATTTGTTTATAATAATTAAAGTGAAGTGATGATGAAAAGAAATCAACTAAAACTTTGAAAAAGAGTTATCAAAGGCTAAAAAAGTTGTGACATACAACGGAAAGGGTTTTCGCAGCGTTTAAAAAACGTTATAATAAGGCTTGTACAACATTTTACAAAATGTTGTACTAGCCAACGTTATAACAGGTCATGTTCTAATACAATGCTTTTAAAATGTTGCAAATAACAGTATAAAAGCATATTACTATGTTTTACATACACGTTGTATTCCATGTAGCACAACGCTATTAAAATGTTGTATCATTTTGACCATAATTTATTAAAACGTTGTGAATATTTTTTTAAAAAAATAAAATCATGATTTGCCCACCCCACATTCAACTGCTTCCTCCGTCCCAAAATAAATGATCAAAAGTTTTTGAAATTTAATCTTGAAAAAGAACAAATTTCAAAAAAATTGATTATTCATTTTGGGACAAAATAATACTACGCATGCTATAAATTAATCATTTGAATTCAATCGATAAGATGTCAAGAACATAAACATATATCAAGATGAATATCATTTCTAGTACAAGTTGTTCATAGAAGTTATGTATCTCAATTTACAATTGAAAAATCCTGATAAGGGAGAATGAAACTTAATTACAGCATACTTGGAAAACTTTTGGTGCAGATTATTAATCCTGATAAGGGAGAATGAAACCTTCTTTACTTGGAAAACTTTTGGTGCAGTTCCAGCATACTTTGAATCTGAAAGAGACCACCAAACATCATAATTTCTGAATGTTGGATTTGATAAGCACACGCAATCTGCACAGTTTGTGGAGAGAATACATAAGAACACTCTTATAAAAGAAGTATCAGTGTTAAGACATGTTGCACATCATTCAATTAAGCCTTCCCATAATTCGTTTAGAAGCAACACAAAGAAAGTGAACCAGCCATTATGAATTATCGAATGAGGCAACTCATGATTAATTAATATAAGGTAATAAAACGAGCTCAAACTTTCTAGTAAACATCCCTAAGATCAAGTGGCAGGACTAGTTTATCTTATTCAGACATGGAAATATTGTAGGAGAGATCAGCCAACAAAACATACAAGTCATAATGAAGAATGTAGTCGCTAACAATATACTCCCTCCGTCCCATATTACCTTACCCATTTTGCTATTTTGGGCATCCCACTTTAAAGTCCCACTTTCCTAAAAAAGAAACTTTTTAATACTTCTTTATTCATGGGACCCACTTGTCATACTCACATATTTTTCAAATTTACTATTCTCTCCACTCATTCTCTCTCCTACCCACTCACAACTCCTACTTTAATAACCTTATTCCTTATTTTCCATTCTGAACAGTAAATGTGTAAGCTATTAGGGGACGGAGGGAGTAGGGTACATTTGGTAAATGCAAATACACTTGTTTTGTGTCTGCATATGAGTATTGAATTGAATGCCAATTAATTACCCACCGAAGAGTTTTAAGTTGCACTTTCAAGTTACAAGCAGGTGTTGTAACAAGTTAAAACCTGCCATTAAAGAAGAAAACACACCTGGTTTCTAAAGAACCGTGCCTATATCAGCTAATGAAAGGGACCAAGCAAAAAATGTATCATGTTAAAACTAACATTTAGAAAATATTGAGCATGCTAATTTATTTTACCGACTTTAGTGACACGAAAAGGGCAACTGGGTACCATTATTAGGTGATTCAGTGGTGATGAAGACTTCAAATCGCTCACTTGCAAGGCCATATGCAAGTTTAATCCTTGAATCTATGGTCGGTTCTAATTATAATAGAGAATCAGTACAGAGGTAATTAAATGATCATAACAAATGTATGTGCATATCAATCAATCCAAGCAAAACTGACATAATCAAGAAAAATACACCAGCACTACAAAAATTCAGAATATGATAATTAAAACTTGTGTCTTTCCTACAAAATTAGCTTTAAAATCATGGTTCACATCAACATGAAGTCCCTGCATTCAACATTAAAAGTAAGCATACTTCTATCTACATACTCCCTCTGTACCAAAATGATTTTTCCACTTTTTTATCGTTAACACGAATGTACTTTGAGCAATAATTTTAGGTTGATTAAATAATCCTAATGAAAATTTAAAATTTATTGTCGATACATGAACGTCCGAAGTGTCTTAATTCATAAGAGTTATATGGTCTTATATGTAACATATAAGACATTATATACAAAACAGCTACTAAATTATGAGACGTAAAGATTAACATTAATATTAATAAAAGGTCCATACCCCATCTTTTCCTAATTTAGCAATTTGTTGACTATAATCTTTAATTTTGTTTGAGAAATCCCACTTCATGAACCTTTTAAGCAAGCTCCTTTTTTGTTTGAAGATCGTCGTGTGCTCATTAAATCAATGATAAAAAAAAATCATTAAAATTGTATAATTATACATATATTTAATAAAAAAGAACTTTAAATAAACAAATATTATACTTACGGGAAAAAGCGATACACGATCTATAACAAGAAGCGGTGTTGAATGCTTTTATTTTAACGATTGCTTGAGATTCTCAACAATTGCTTTTGACCAATCATACGTCTTCATCTTCTTGAAATCATCAACATAATAAAAAAAAAAAAGCTGATGATACATGTTCTCCCTTTGATGCAAAAAATAATGATCTCATTGCTATCAGAACAAGCAGTTTCGCAACATCATCAACATCCGCTTCTTCATTACTCATGACAATTCCTCTCAACGCTTCTTTCACTAACTTCAAAGTCACTACACTAGGACAATTAGAAAAGTGCCTCTTCACCATATCAAATGAAAGAAAATCTCTCCTTAACTTCTTCAGATTCATTTCCTCCTCCCCACCAACTACTTCAAAATTTGTTGTTACATCTTCAGGTGTTTCATCAACAAAATCCTCTCTATGCTTGAATCTCTCTTCATTCGAATCATAACACATTATTATCTCCTCAATTGTTGAATCCATCTTGCGATGTGTAACATCCGTATTTGAAAAAATTGCATTGAAAAAGTTGTAGAAAGGTGTTATCTTCAACTTTATCACGTGGGCTGGCTTGAGAGTTGTCTCCTTCATTATCGACCAAATAGCGTGAAAATTTGACATATAATTTGGGATCCACGAAAAATATTTGGCTGCTCTTGAAGCTTTTGAAATCCCTTTGGGATTTAGTCTTCTGTGTTAACTGCTGGTGATTTCTTCTTTGATTTTGGTGATTTGGCTTTTGGTGAAGGATTTTTAGATGGTGAATGTTCAGTTTTCTTTTTTTCTTTTAGCTACAGGTGTAGCCTTCTCAGTTTTTGAACTAGTTATAGATTTTTGTACTTGTTGTTGTGATTCAGGGGATTCAATCTCCTTCCTTTTTGACCTTGTTACAGTTGTATTTACCTTTGGCTGTGGTTCAAGGGATTCAATCTCCTTCCTTTTTGATCTTCTTAAAGGTGTATTTACATTTTCCTGTGGTTCAGGGGATTCAATCTCCTTTCTTTTTGATCTTTTTAAAGGTGTATTTACATTTGGCTGTGGTTTAGGGGATTCAATCTCCTTCCTTTTTGATCTTCTTAAAGGTGTATTGACATTTGGCTGTGGTTCAGGGGATTTATGAGGTGAAGTTGCTGGTGTTTGATTTTTCGGAGTTTATTTTTCGGAGTTTCCTTGACCTCAGGACAATAGATATTTTGTTGTTCTACAGAGGGAGATGAAGCAGTTGGTGTTCTTTTTGAGGACATAGAAGATGTTGATAGAGGTTTAGTATATTTACCATAGGGTTTATACTTCATTCCCTGCTTCTTTCCCAATTAAAAATACAAGATTATATAGTTAGATTGAATTAAAAGTCTTATATTCCAAGTATAAGAGTATTAAACAATAATCAGATAGGTCTCGCATATTAATTATACTTATATAAGAAGTATAACAAATTGCAAGCATATACAAAAAGTCTTATATTTATGATATAAGACTTATATATTACCTTAATAATCAATTATAAGAACTTATAGGAAGCCTCTTTAGGTTGTATATTATAGGTCTTATTGAAATATATAAAAAGTTCTTATAGTGTGATTATAAGACATGAGATCCCTTTTGTATGCCTCATTCTTATGTCATAAGACCTAAAGGTATAGGTCTTATAACATTGTCATAAGACCTACAATTAATAAGTTCATAAATCATTCTGTAGCGATGTAGAATTTTCTCCTCTTTTTATTTATTTGTTTGAGTCGCCACCTATATTATTATGAGAAAAATATAGAAAAACCATTTTAAAGAGATTTGGGTTCGGGGCTTAAGTGATGGATTTGGAAGGTCAGGGAGCACCGCATCCATCCAATCCAAAGATCGGTCTTGCTTAAGGGGGTTTTAAATAATAGTTCTTTTTAAAAGAAATGAAGAAAAACATTCATTTTAATTAGATTAAATGGAATATGGGATCGATTGCTTCTAGACCATCTCCATGATTTGAAGAGGCTCTAGGCCGATCCTAGATTTGATATGCTTATACCACTCTAAGAATCAATTCGAATAAATAAAGAAGAAAGGAAAATTACCTTTAGGTCGAGAAATGATTTGAACAGAGTTTCGCCTTGATTCTAGGATTGAACCTCGACGTTCGTCGATCAACAAGGTTGATGGATGAATTTGGATGTTTTTTATGAGTGATATGCAGGAGTCATTCAAGGAGAGAAACCAGTAAATTGAGTATGAGTTGTGTTATTATCCATCTTCCGACTGTCCTCCAAAATACTGGAAGTCATCTATTATTTATAGGGGTTGATTTACTTGGTCACCAAGATTAGGAGACTCAAGGGATTTAGGATATCTCCCAAAGAAGTTTCTAGATCTCCACAATCAGTGGATACCAGGATTGGATAAGAGTTTATTAAGAAAAGAGTTCAAAATCGACAAGGGAAGTGATTCTCCCCTCCTACAGAGGAGTAGTCTCGCGCGAGACATGCCATGTCTCGCGCGGGACAAGGCTTCACAAAGGACAGATGTGTCCTCCCCTTGTTATCTCGTATGCAGTTTAGTCCAAACTAATGCCCGTTAGTCAAAACTTAACAAAACATGATGAAATAGTGAATTTCTACTCTAAATTCGAAGGCGAGACTTAGAGTGGTATAACTCTGCTACAATAGGTTCAGAATGGGGTGTCTATAGAGCCCCTCGGCGACAAGTCTTATGGAAGAAGTCATGTCGTCGATAGAAAAGACATCATTCTGAACATCGGGATGTCGTGCCGCACGCCTGCCTACGTATCTCTATCGGAGAATCAGACAAAAACGTAGTTCGACTCCAAAACACTAAAAGGCTGCTTTAGGTATTTTGAAAATCATTTTGAAAATCGAAGAGAGATTTTTTTTTTTTTTTTTTTGAAAAGGTAAACTCATGCTGAGGAATCAAGTCATAACCCAATTCTAAATATACATGTATGTCTGAAGATTCGCTTGTTTTGGCTCCGAACCTGGAGGAAAAGATGTTAGAAAATAAAGGTTTACATGTCTGGTCCATCGCATTCTGTTGGTTTCATGACGATTCGCCTGTAAGGGTGTTGAATCGGCCTTTTGATGACGATTCACCTGTAAGGGCGCTGAATCGGGCTTTTTGATGACGATTCACCTGTAAGGGCGCTGAATCGAGCTTTTCAATTACGATTCACCTATAAGGGCACTGAATCGAGCTTTTCGATGACGATTCACCTGTGAGGACTCTGAATTGGGCTTTTTGATGACGATTCACCTGTCATGGCTCTAAACTGGGCTTTTGATGACGATTCACCTGTTAGGGCGCTGAATTGGGCTTTTTGATGACGATTCACCTGTCAGGGCGCTGAACCGAGCTTTTTTATGACGATTCACCTGTCAGGGCGCTGAACCGAGCTTTTTGATGACGATTCACCAGTCGGGGCACTGAATCAGGCTTTTTGATGACAATTCACCTATTGGAGCACTAAACCGGGCTTTTTTATGACGATTCACCTGTCAGGGCGCTGAACCGGGCTGGGGCACTGAATCGGGCTTTTGATGGAGTTGTTTACTTTCTTCGACCAACTAAAAGATAATTCGCCTATTTGGATTTCGAATTATGTGGGATGAATTGATCTTTGGATCAATCATTTCAGGAGGCATGACGTCGTATCGGGCAATCATGCGTATGCCACGTTCGGCTCGTTCCGTGACTTGCGGTATCAATTTTTTCATGTTTCCTTACTAGGGCTTCACTTTCAAGGGTAAATGTGTCAAAATTTTGAATTTTGACGTTGCGCAGACGCTTATTGCCATAGGCAATTTTATGTCTTTGTCCAGTAGGGTTGTCTCGAGCGAGACACCTTGTATCGCGCGGGACAAAGTCTGTCGAGGCATAAATTCAGAAGCCACTTGGTCATTTCAAACACTTCTATTTTCGAACTCTCTCTCAAATTCGAGCCTAGGGTATTTTTCCTCTGAAATTTCTTCAATCTCTTGTTGATTTCTCCTTTCTAATCAACTTTAATCTTTCCCCAAACACATAATCAATGGCTCAAGAACGAAGAAATCTGACTTTGGATAGTTATTTATGTCGAAAGGACTATCCTTGTGAGGACCTCACCTTTGATCGTCATAGACACATTTCGCATGCCATTCGCGAGGGTTTGGTATGAATTTCATCTTCAAACTCGTTTCCATGATTTCATTGTATCAATTCCTTGTTTTTAATCTTTCAATTCATTAAAATTGGATATTTCCCTCCCTTTATCAAGAACTAGGTTCAATGTCAATGCATGCTAGATTCCCCAGGCCTTTATTGAATTTTGATGATGCATTTGTGTATATATGAGTGCCCTACATAATTTGGATTGTAGGAGGGATTGATTTGGGTAGCAAAACGTAAGTTTGTGTATGATTCTTTAGTATGCACGCAAAGTGTTTGATGAAATGCTCCAATGAAAAATTTCTTCTATTTTCTTGAAATTTTTGCCATGTATGATCTCTGACAATGTTTCCTTATCTTTCTTTGTTTTGCAGCTGTATAAGACAAGCAAGAGCTGTTGCAGTAGTGCAAAGTTTGCCAAGGCCTTATTGGACAAAGTCAAGTCCTGAACGGGGTTCAGGCCAGAGTGGAGCAAATGGGGCTTCACACTTTTGTAGATAACATCCGTGGTATGAGGCGGACTCCTCAAGTTCTTCAAGCTATCAGGGAGAGATGGTGGGATACTACCCACACGGTTCATTTACACTTTGGGGAAGCGACTATGACCCCGACCGACTTTCTGGCCATTATCGGGTTGGATTGTGCCGGCGCTCCTCTTCCGGCGATTGGGGGTTACAAGCCGGCGAGACCAGCCGAGTGGAGGCAGCTTATTGGTTTTATCCCTAGCAAGATCAAGGGATTTGCTATTGAGCTTGCGCCTCTTCGTGGACAGATTGAGGCCTATTCTTATAGAGCCAATGCGGTCACGGACTGAGTTGTGAGAGGTGCCCTCTGGTACATCCTGTCAGAAACTAATTTTGCCAACCATTCCTCCACTGCTCGTACCGCTCTTTTGGGCATTTTGGAGGATCTCGACTTAATGAGCACGTACGATTGGGGCTCAGTTGGTCTTGGTCTGGCTTTCTGTTACCATGCCATGGATGAGGCATGTAGGCACTCCAAGGATACCATGTAGGGGTATTCTTACGCTTGGGAGGTACATTTTCTGACTTCGTCTTGTCGTTTATTTGCACAATTTATCCACGCTTTGTACCGAATCATGCTCTGTTTTCTTGTACAGATATGGGGGTATGCTATCTTTTCTTTGCACAAGTTTGAGCTGAATGAGTGTGGGGCTCAGTTTTCAGATATCAGGAGATGGAGCCACTCCAACCGTACTGTGGATGAGGAGGAGGGGGAAGATTGGACCCTTACTTTTGAGGAGGCGTGGGTCTTGCTGAACAGTTTTAGCTATGAGCAGCAGGGCTTGTATCCGTTGACCCTGTTAGAGAATGAGGTGCATGGCGCGTGGACCGTCACTAATACACAGAGGATCTTTGTATCGCTTGAGGGAGATACCATGTATTTGGATGAGAGAGTCTTCCCTCAGCATGGCATGGGTTCACTCGTCAGGAGAGTGCCAGAGGACCCGCCCAGGGAGATGTACCCTACTGTAAGTACCCAAATCCGGATCGTCAAAATCCGTTAGAAAGTTAACCGAAATCCGTTAACTGGCCCCCTCCAGGTTAACCGGAACTCGTTAAACTCCCCGTTGCCGTGCTAACGAGACGTCCCGGGACTGCCCCAAGCATCCCGACGTCGAAGCGTACTTAACACGTGTCATCGCACGTAAAAGTACGGCTTTCCCTGAAAAACGCACTTTCCGACACTTTCCGGGGGCATTTCGGACATTTTCCGGACTGTTATTTAAAAAACGGACTAAACCGGGACCGGGGAACGAACTCCCATACAAATGGTGAGTCATGGAACACATGGCAGCCAAGATACAACCCTCCCATCACCCTTCAATCAGAATTCAAAATGAAAAGACTAAAATACCCCTGGATTTCAGTCAAAGTCCGGCCGGACTCCCTCTGCAGTCTTCAGAAATTGCCAGCAAGTCCCTCAAAATTCCAAAATACCACAAAACCCCCTGGATTTCAGTCTAAGTCCGGGCGGACTCCTACTGAAATTTCACCTATAAATAGAGAGGCTGTCAAAGCCATTTGTAACACAAAAAAATAACCTCCCTCCACCAAAATCTCACGGCCCAAACTGATTCTCAACCCTCCCGAGCCTCGGTTTTACCTCATTTTGCGTGAAAACTCCGTATTTCGACCAAATATGCCCTCCTCCACTCCGAAACACCGTTTTAAACTACTTTTCGTATCCCGTATACGCCCCCCGAGCCAAAGGAGTCGACCCTAGCCATAGGTATAACTCCCTCTCTCTGATCTCTCGTTTCATCTCGGTTTACGCGCCAGTCGCTACAACCGTTTCGAACAACATTGTTGAAATGTAGACGTCTCTGTCTAACGGGGTCCGATACGTTTTAGCCCCTCGATCCTCTTCTCTTCCCGTAAGAGAAGTAATCACGGGTTAAAACGGCGTTCTGACCCCGTTCCGTTTACTTTTTACGTCATTTACCATTCCGGATCGATCGATCCGTCGATCGTCATTTACTTTTCTGTTATTTACAATTCCGAGCCGTTTCGACTCGTCGAACGTCATTTACTCTTCCGAGCCGTTTTGGCTCGTCGATCGTCATTTACAATTCCGAGTCGTTAGGCTCGTTGATCGTCATTTACGATTCCGGATCGTTCGATTCGGTTGATACTGCTTTAAATACTGTTATTTATAAAGTCCGACCCGTTTGGATCGTGATAGTATTTACTTTTCAAAGTCCGAGTCGCAACCCGATTCGTTGATTGTAAAATCATTTAATACGCTTTTCCCGTAAAAATCGTTAACAATGTAATGCCCGGTTCAAAACCGGAGTTCGTCCTTCGAACTCTCTTTCAAAACGCGCGAAATGACGTTTGGCATCCAAACGCTCATCTTCAAACTAAAAGCCGCCATTTGACATTCAAAATCATTTAATACGTTTTTTCTCGTAAAAATTGTTAACAATGACTGGCCGGGTTCAAAACCGGAGTTCGTCCTTCGAACTCCTTTTCAAGCTCAAAATCGACGTTTGCCACGCAAACGCTCATTTCCATCTCAAAACCCACGTTTGTCATTCAAACGCTCGTCTTTTCAAACAAAGTCACCTAATCAACGTTTGACATTCAAACCAAGATTAAGCTTGTCATTCAAGCCCCCATTTCAAAACACACACACACACACGATTTCGAAAAAGGTAGAAAGACTCGTCATACGAGGCATTTCGGGTGATCTCGTAATACTCTTCCCGAAACGTAACGTGACCTCCGAACTTAACAATCTCTGGTACTAAATAGCTTTTTACTGGTTTTTTCTACCAATAAAAATGACCCCCGTTTTCAAAGCCTTTTCCTAAGTTTTTGCTACCAATAAAAATGACACCTTTTCACTAAAGCCGTTTCTCAACGTTTTGGGCTCAAAATACAAAAACCGCGTGGCGACTCCTCATTTTCCTTCCCATGAAGCGAGGTCTCAGACACCAACACCCCGCGAAAGACAACCGCCTTTCGCATCGCGCGAAATCCGGGTAATTTCAGTTGGCGACTCCGCTGGGGAACTGGATACTTTTTTAAAAACTGTCGTTGTTTTCAAAAAAGCCTTCCGTGGGTCAAACTTTCATTTACCCTTCCTCGTTTTTTCGTGTGCGTGTGTTACTTTAAAACCTCGAACGGT
Organism: Adenophora triphylla var. japonica; assembly: GCA_022495995.1. NCBI lineage: Eukaryota > Viridiplantae > Streptophyta > Magnoliopsida > Asterales > Campanulaceae > Adenophora > Adenophora triphylla. Next base: position 55,454 of record JAFEMH010007749.1, read on the forward strand.
TTTTTTCAAAGGCATTACATTGTCTTCTTTCAAAATCATACCATGTTTGTGCATCCCCATTCATGTTTGATTTTCATTGCTGTCTTTTGAACTGCACATCAAAATGCTTTAAGACACATTCTGAAAAATCTCTGTTTTACTCAGAAAAAAAGAATTTTAGTGACCGCACACTACTCGCAATTGCTGCCTCGGTACACCGCACTTCATGAGCACTTGTTGCCTCGGTACACTGCACACTACAACCCGTAACCCGGGATGGCCTTATCAGTTGCACCCCGATTGGTCTGCTAGACACCTTTCGGGGGCCCATGGGGTCGTCCCAAACAGCCCATCCTAGCCCGTGTAAGCCATGCACTCTTTGTGTCACACTTTGTCCAAGACCCCGGTTGGTTTTTGGCTTAGCTCGTGTCATAAAGCCTAAGTGTATGTTTTTTTACGCCGAGTTCCGCCACGAGTCAAGCTCGGAGATTGAGACCGAAGGTCGATCCCGACCCGAAGTCTTGAGCTTTTCAGCCTTGACTTTGAAGCGGAGCTCTGCCGAAAAATATACCCGAAGGTTCAATGTGATGCCGTGTCACCAAACCTCGCCGTATGTACCGTGCCAGCCACAACTTGGCCAACGCCAAAAGCTAAGGTCTCTCGCACAAGCGAGTCAGGAGAGGTCATGCCGAAATTTTGGCACGATCCCCGCCTTAACTTAAGGACGCTGACTTCGACTGTAGACCGTGCGTCACATACGTTAAAAGTTTGCGTGATCAGCTAGCCTTAAGTTCATTTTTTCCTTTGTCGGTGAAACTCGCTTGCCTTATAGGACCTCGCTCGGGATAGTCCTGTAAGTACCCCAATCTGGATCACCCTCTTCCAAGTACACAGGAAACACCGCAGACTCACAAACGCAGTCTCGAAGACCTCTGGCACTCAAAACCCTCAAAAAACCCTCAGCCAAGCCAAGGGAGGAACTTTTCTGGGATAAAAAGGGACAAAAGGACCTCTTGGGAATTTTCAGAAAATTGGAAAAGCATTTAAGGTCCGTACGGACCTCTTTGTTTTAATAATTACTGAATCCCCTTAAAGTCCACAATATTCTCTCAAATCCCGGAGAACATCATTACCCCCTACATGGTTGGTCCGTACGGACCTCTTTGCATGCTGAGATGGTCCGTACGGACCTTATTGCAAAGGAAACATCATCATGGTTGAATCTTCTTCATCATCACATATTCTCTCAAATCGAGGAAAACCAAAATATTGGATTACCTAGGAGGTCCGTACGGACCTCTTTGCAATTTTCTGGCACTATAAATAGAGGGCTCCCCCTCCCTCATTTACACACAATTCCCTCTTCTCTCCTCTCCCCCCAGCCTTCAGGCTCCCCTCTAAGAACCTTCGGGGCACTCCCGGCCCCTTTCGGATCCTTCTGAGGCCTTCCGAGCCCCCTCGCGGTGCTCTGAAGCCTCCCCGAGTGCTCCTGCGACGCTCCCGTGCTGCCCCGAGGCACTCTCGAGGTACTCTGAGACCCCTCGTGGTACTCCGAGGCCTTGCCTGGTCTTTCCCGAAGCGTCCCGGCTCTTTCCGAGTCAAACCGGCGATCCCAAACCACGCCGAACCTCTGCCCGAATCCAACCAACGATTCCAACGCACGCCGAAACTCTGCCCGAGTAATCCCTGCGATCCCAACGCACGCCGAACCTCTGCCCGAGTGATCCCTGCGATCCCAACGCACGCCGAAACTCTGTCCGCAGACAACCGGCCCCCTTTTCCGAAGCAATCCCGGTCCGTACCGGAACACTATTCCGACCTCAAACACTATTCCCCTACGGAAGACAGACACGAACCAACATTGGTAAGGCTTCCTTCCTACACTATTTCAATACATTTCAATAAAGCAGTGTACAATGTAGACATCCGACACAACATGCATTTTTAAAAGCACATACACACACACACACAACAGTTAATGAATATTAGGGGTATCCAAAAGACTCGTTTTCCGAGGCGACTCGGGTGAGCTCTAAGATTCTAATATTCTCTTACCGAGGAGTTATCTGACCTCCGAACTCAAAAATCTCATCACACAACAAAAAACAGTTTATTTTTAAACTGATGCCCTTTTTCAATGTTTTGGGCTTAATAAAAACGGCGTGGCGACTCTACAAGCAAAAACACGGCGAGACACCTCCCAACTAACGCGAAAAGCGGAATAAGCCAGATGCTGGGGCGCGAACGCGCTGCCTCTCGGATCCGGGCGACCTTCCCGAAACGCGACGCAAACGAAAATGCGAGATGCCGGGGCCCGCGAGCGAGCCGAATCCCGGGTAATTTCAGTTGGCGACTCCGCTGGGGATATTTTGTTTTAAAAACTTTTAAACAAAATAAAAGATTTTTAAAACGACGATGAGGGTCAAACTTTCATTTTACCCCTTTCTTTAACTGTTGTGTGTGTATGCATGTGCTTTACGTTTTTATTTTACAAAAAAAAAAATAATAATACAAAAAAAAATGCATCAATATACATCTGTGCATACATTTAAAATTCTTCGAAAAACTTCTGTTTTACTCAGATAAAGAATTTTAGAGACCGCACACTACGCGCACTGCTGCCTCGGTTACACCGCACACTACCCACACTGCTGCCTCGATTACACCGCACGCTACGCACACTGCTGCCTCAGATACACTGCACACTACAACCCTTACTCAGGGTGTTCTCAGTTCCAGTTCGTTTGGCCTTCCTACACCTCTCAGACGCGCACGGGATCATTCCAAACATCCCATCCTAGCCAAGCGTCAACCCTGCACGTTTGAGTCTTGAGTCACACTCTGTCCAGACCCGGTTGGTTTTTACCCAGTCCGTGTCATACAGCCTGGATACATATACCATGCTGACCATTTTCTGAGTCCAGACTCGAAACTCAAGATCCCTTGCGCAAGCAAAGCGATGAAAGGTCATGCTAAAATCTTGACCTGATCTTGATTTCCGAAGCTTCACCCAGACGATGTTCCGTCCCGGATATACATCCATGCTCACATGACACCATGTCATCAAGCCTTTAATACGTCAGCCATGACGATACGACCCCGCCAATGCCTAACGTCACAGATCCCTTGCGCAAGCAAGGTAAAGAGAGGTCATGCCGAACTCTTGACCTGATCTTGACTCAGTGGCCGGCTCGGTTCACTATTCACATGGCCAACGCATTAAAAAGAACATGACAGGCTCGGTCCTTAGGTTCAATTTTTATTTTAGGCCGGTGGAAACCGCTTGCCCTATAGGACCCTCGCCCGGGGCTATCCACCCTGGGATGTCGAAATACAGGTGCAAAACGAGGGGCTTATAGCCACACAGATGGTCTCCACTGACCCAGGATCTAGCATAGTTGCGAAAAAGAAGAGCAATCTTTTACAACCTACCTAGGACTCTGAGAAAACACGTTTTAAAATAAATTAAAACAACAAAAAAAAAAAAAAAATGGAAACCGCATGTCACGTGAGCTTTCCCCCTTTATCCAAAAGGCCTTCCTGTGTCTAAACCTTGCCCGTCACCCCTCCAGCGAACCGAGTGGCTGAGAATACCCGGGAGTCGCCTTTTCAGTATTGAGGTCACAAGGTCCGACAGCCCTTCCAGTTCAACGGTCCGCACCGTCCGCTACTCCCCCATGACGGGATCAACAGATAACGGTGAGGGAAACGGAACCCCGCCACTAAGGAACCTCCAGACAATGGAGGAGGTGCTGCGAGCCTTCGAAACCATCAAGAAGCGCTAAGAAGAGCAGCAAGCCTAGATCGTAGACACCCTGCGTCTTCGAGGAACCGTTGCAGTTCCCCAACCTGATGGAATCTTCGTTCTCATAGAAGACGAAGAAATACCGGCTCCCCCGGTTTCTCAAAGCTATCAGCAGGTCCCGCCTCTGCCAAGTTACGAGATCCCAGCAACGCAAAGCAGCTCTCGCTCAAAGCTCCCCTCAGGCGTCAGTCAAGCAGCTCCGACATGCCCGCCTCAGCACAGTCAGTTTCCCGGCTCTGTACATCAAGCTCAGTACCAACAACACACATACGTGTCTGCTCCGCCAGATCCCAATGTATCTCGGTATCCCCCAGGATTTAACCCTCTGCCTTTATATGAGCCTCGCAGCCATAATTAGAAGTCCCCATGCTTACCTGGGACAGGCATCCCGAGCGGATATCCCGACATCTCAAGCTTGCCACCTGCTAGTCTGCCACATGGGGCTAACGAATCATTTCCCCAATTTCCAAACACAACCCTTAGCGGACCTGGCAATCACGCCCCTAACTTCAGCACTCCAGGGTATGGGTTGGTATACACTCAACTACCTCCCCAAGACTCCCGAATGGCAATACCATCAGCCAATCCACCTCCATCTTCGGTTTCTATCCCCGAAAATGGTAACCCGCCTCAACCTGCCGATCCCCACATGGCTTGGCTGATCGAGCAAATGAAGGACATGCAAGGCAAGATAGCCAGTTCCCGGAAGGACTCCCTCCTACCTACTAATCCAAGCAAAGTGGTCCCGCTCCCTCCGAAATTCAGGATTCCAGAAATGGAAAAGTTTGACGGGACGGAATGCCCAAAAACTCACATCGATACCTATGTCTTGGGTATGAGAGCTAAAGGAGCAACCCCTCAACAGATGGCGGACCACTTCCAGCATTCTCTCAAATCCACAGCGCTAAGGTGGTTCCTCAACGTAAAGGCAGAAAACCGCTCCACATGGGACCAAATCAGCGAGATCTTCCTAGAGAAGTGCCGCGCCAACCTCGAGTGGGAAACGAACTGCCACGATCTGCAAGCCACCGAGCAAAAGGATGACGAACCAGTGGGTGAGTTCTACAAAAGATGGAACTGGAAGCTTAGTGAGATAATGGATCCACTTTCCAAAGAAGAAGCGAGATGGACATCTTCCATTCTTGCCTCAAGCCATCCACGAGGACCTTGATCGGCCATCATTTCTATCCGGATCTCCGTGCAATGGTCAATGCGGAACAAAGTTTGAGAAGACTCGAGTCTTCGAGAAGACAACAACGGCCCCTGCCTCGTCTTACCGCTATCGGACAAACACAGCAACTTCAACTCCTGCCTCGAACAAAGGAAAAGAAGCGGCCGGAATGGTACACTACATCCGTAACGGAGCTCAAGTAAACCGCGATCAAGCGGCCCCAAGGAATAATAATCCCCTCGCTTCCCCAGTTCCGGCATCTCGACAATCTCGAAATGCCCACTGGCCAAGTATTTGAAGCTTTGGTAAGCGAAATCTTCTCAAACCTCTCGAGAATTTCCAACCAAAGACTCCCAAACCCAACATGGATATGAGCAAGCCTTTGCGCCTTCCACAACTACCCCGGCAACACCACCGACAATTGCTTTGTACTAAAGCAGGTGGTCCAGGGACTAATTGAAGAAGGAAAGTTGGAACGCCCCCGTGGTCCCAATACCATCGGAAATCCATTCCCCCGAAACGATAGGGTGAACTCAATAGCCTTTGACGAAACTCCAAGCGAGAGCAGACCCCCTGCAATTTCTGAAACCGTCAGCATGTTGTTTCGCTATGACTGGGAACGTGAATCCAGAGTCAAAAGGTCTCGTGATCGGGAATCCAGACAAGAACGCCCAAGGGCAACTGTCTCCCTACGATCGTTGCCCCGACCAAGGCACACCAATGGATGGATCGAACGCTCCCCAGAGGAGACAAAGTCAAATGGTAGCACAGGAAGCGGTCTAGCCTTCACAAACGATGACTTGCCGATATGTGAGAATCGACATAACAAAGCCCTCCTCATCCTCATAAAAATAGAGATGTTCTTCCTCCCGAACGTCTTGATTAATAACGGCTCCGCAGTCAACATCATCGCTTTGAGCACACTAAAACGACTCCGTATCGACCGCTCCCTGATAAGGCCTTCACCCCGAGTAATCCGAGCCTACGACTCCACTGCACGACCAATCGTAGGAGTCATCAATCTGAGGATCCAATTCGATGCACAACTGGAGTCGGTAGAGTTCCAAGTCGTGGAAATCAAGCCCACCTTCTCCGCCTTGCTGGGACGACCTTGGATACATCAGATGAAAGTGGTATCGTCTACTCTACACCAATGCGTGAAATTCATCAATGCCAATGGAGTGCTCGAAGTAATCCGCGGAAGCGTCTGATATGGCAAGCGCTTGGCCCAGGCAAGCTACGACCCGTAAGAAGGTCCCGACATGACCGAATACTCGTCTCCAGATGAGTCTCCAATACTGTCCCGCTACGAAGTGGATCCTTACATCCACACTCTAAGCCGTGACGAGCTAGAAATCGAAGAGCTCATGGGTCAAGACGACAACTCTGACATATGCGACTTCGAAGAATGCTTAAGAGAGGATCAAGAGATGGACGCCCAGATGGAGATTGACCGAGGAGTAGACCCTTACTTCGCCTAAAACCCTCTTGCAAACTGGCTCATCACCGATCCACCGGTACTGGACAACCCTCTGGCCGACACTCTCGGATCTTACGGGGACAGCCATCACAGCATAGTTCAATTCAACATTCCAGTGTCCGACCTAGATGAACAGTGGCGCAACCTCCTCCAAGGCTTAGTCAAGGAAGGAGATATAGCATGCCCCCTCGAATCAGACATTGTAAATGTTGTCCAAGCAAAGATCCCAGATAAAGAGGCGGATTCTATGAAAATGATCAACATCAGCAAGAATCAACTCCGAATCAGCTAATGCTTCGCCCTCTTAGAAGTAGCCCTCAGCGACTTCTATCATCAAAGACCCCCAAGGACTTGTGGCAACACTAATGGAGGGACGTCATCAGAGGAGCAACCAAAAACCTCCGCGATGTGGTTTGAAGTCGAACCCCACGCAAGCTATTTTCCAGGAATCGTGCCAATTGAGAATTGGTCACCAAGGCCATTGCCACTCCCTCTAGAGCTACAGCCTGCCCAGAGTAATGAAGCCTGGTCCAATCCCTCATCGCCCATAGTCTAGCTTCGAGTCATGTTGTCTATGAATTCATGTCTTTCGAGTCATCTGATGGCTCCATGCCGGAAGATCGTGAGTCCATAATCAACAATGTACAGTCTTTACGCTTTCAATAAAAGGTCCGACCTTTCTAGAATATCCTTTCATTGCATCTTTAACAAATGATGAGTTAACTAATCAAAACAGTTAATAACAATTCATCTACACAAAGAAGCAAACACATTAATTGAATAAATGCATCAAGCAAACATTTAAGCATGTTGTCAAACGAGAGAAAAACCGGGCCCAAGCTGCCGAGGAGGCTTTAATCACAACGATTTTCGAAATTGCTGAAGAGCCAAAGAGACGCTAGTCCAAAGCCATTTCCAGCATAGACCAGATCTTCCAATACCTCAAGAACGGGGAAACCGCCTTCATGAATGAAGAAGGCCAACGCAGGGAAGGAACCAAAGCCAAGAGCATCATGGCCCTAAAATGCCTCGCCTCCCACTTTGTCATCCTTGGGGACATGCTGTACAAGAAACGCTACCAAGGACCACTCCTATGCTACATCAGCCAGGAAGAAGCAAGCAAGTTCATGAACGAAGTCCACAATGGGGCTTGCGGTCCCCACATGAACGCCAGAGCCCTGATGCAAATCATTCTCAGGATGGGCTACTACTGGATCTCCATGGAGGCAGACTGCATCCACTTTGTTCGAAGCTGCAAAAAGTGTCAACGGTTCTCCAACATCAATCATCTACCTCCCCATGATCTCTACTGCATGACTACACCCTGGCCTTTTGCCACTTGGGGAATTGACGTCATTGGGAAAATCGCTCCGCCGACGGCAACTGGTCATGAGTTCATCTTAGTAGCCATCGACTACTTCACCAAATGGGTCGAAGCCAAGTCTTACAAGGTGCTCACATCCAAGAAAGTCGCGCATTTCCTCGGGAAAACATCATGCGCCGATACGGCATCCCAAACGAGGTCATATCAGACAACGGCTCACACTTCGAAGGGGAATGCGACAGACTGTTGGCTGAATTCAAGATCACACGCCACAAGTCTTCTCCCTACCGGCCACAAACAAATGGCGCCGTAGAAGCAGCAAACAAGACTCTCGAACGGATCATCCGAAAAATGACCACCCGAGGACGAGATTGGCCCGAGAAGCTGCACCTTGCACTTTGGGGCTACCGAACATCGTCGAGAAACGACCACGGGAGAAACCCCATTCGCCCTAACATACGGGATGGAAGCAGTCCTTACCATTGAATTGGAAATTCCCTCACTCCGAGTGCTGCTGGAAAATGACGTCAACGAAGTCGAATGGCTCCGAAGCCGACATGACGAATTGGCTCTGCTAGACGAGCGAAGACTAAAGGCCATGGAACACGTCCGAGCCTACTAAAGCAGAATGGCTAGAGCTTTCGACAAGAAAGTCAAATCCCGAGACATCAGGGAAGGCGACCTTGTACTCAAAGAAAAGCCTCCAACTCGAACCAACCCACTGGGAAAATGGGAACCAACATGGATCGGCCCTTTCGTGGTTCAAAAGATCTTCTCCGGAGGTGCCATGAAGCTGACAGACCTAGACGGCAATCCCTTCATGAATCCAGTCAACGGAAGCAAGCTCCGCAGATACTTCGCCTAAAGAAGAACAATTGTGCATCTCTTGGCACTCCATGTAGTGTCGAACTACGCAGACCTGAGCCCTCTAGTCTGGGGGAACGTATGCAACCTTAATTGGTCCGGTCTAAAAACACACAAAAAAGTCAAAAGTTTGAATGTCGATCAAGACCTCCATCAAGCTACGCACTTTTCAAGAGCATGCCCCCAATGTCACCTTGACCAAGTCAAACAATGGCGGCAACATCAAAGGACATCCGGAGGTCACTCAACGTCAAACGACGGACCCATGTCTACTTCCAAGCCAGGGGCTTGTCTTCGCCCTCACGCGCTTCAAAAAAAAAAGAGCTCGAGCAAGGGCTCACAAAAAAAATAAAAATAAAAAAAACTCAAGCAGAAGCTGCGAAATTGAGGTCAAGAGCCCGACGCCAACAAACAAGAGGCAAGGAAGCTACGGAAATGACCGTCAAAATGACTTGTCAGGGGATCATTCAACCTCTCAGCGAAGCACAAAGCCCAAGCAAAGGGGATTGCCGTCAAGTCCCGGGTTGCTTCAGTCCGCAAATGCAACAGAAAAGTCCAAAGATGGACGCCATCAAGGTGCACAAAATACACAAAAGCGAACAAGAGATCTTGCGTCTCGACAAAGCTTTAAAAGTAAATCACAAATCACTAACGGTTACAACATTTCTTGATGAGTTCAAGCACGGTCTACTCTCAAGTTCACAACATGCTAAAAGACAGCTTAATACATTTAACAAATAATGTGTTTGCAATGCAATGAATGGATACCTAGGAGGTCATTCCGCGCCATCTGCGCTTGTCCCCTCGCCATTCTTTCCTTTCTTCCCTCGTCCCCGGCGAGTCTTCTTTCGCTCCACGTGAGCCAGCTCTGCGTCTCTCAGTCCGAGATTAGGGGTCCTCCCCGTAGAGTCAAACAATCCAGCAGCTCTCAGGGCTTCATTCGCCCGTGCTTCGGCTCGGATCTCCTCCCTGCGAGTCTGCAAAAGAGGACCTCTCCCCATCAGTTGGTCAACTCTGGTCTCGTAGTCAAACAAAGTGTCTCCCGTCACATCCTGAGGGTCAGACCAGGCTTCGGCACTCCTAAGGCAATAGCTACTACGGCAATCGGGCCCCAGAATCGCTCCACGCCTGCTCCCCAAAGCCACTTAGGACTGCCCAACACGCTGCTCATACCAAGCCAGGTACTAGGTCGTCTCCTGACGTCTAAGGAGCACCACCTGAGGGAAAGCGGAGTACTTCCATACCCACAGAAAATACAAGAGAGCACCTGGAGCTGCCATACAAAGAGGAGCTATCTCCACAGTAGCAAGGTCATCCCAGCCCAACAAAGGCTCCTGCTTCATCCCAAACTGCCGGGAAACAAGCGACGGAATATAGAAGGAGGACCAAGACAAACCTGGAACTCTGACAACATAGAACCCTTCCTGCAAGGCCCTCCTAGTCTCGATACCCCAGTGCGGAACTTACCAACGGATCTGATGCGTACCAAGCTGTGCCATCCATCTCTCCCAGGCGGACTGATCCATATCCAAAACAAGAGGTCGCCGAGCAAACGACCACGGGCTAAACGACGTCGGAGCCTCGGGCATGGCCTGAACTCTCTCTCGCAGCCACAAGGTAAGCAAAGCGGGGCTTCCCTCTCTCATGAACCGATCCCCAGTCGCCAGACGGTCGATACCATGAAGAGTCTCCCCCAGCACCAACGGGACAATATCCTCTCCAGCTCTGCAGTGCCCAACCACATCCAGCAAAGTGCCATCGCAAACCCGAAGGGAGCTGACCATAAAGAGCGTCGCTATCGCGCACAAGGCAAATGGATCCCAAGAGACATCACTCTCGTCATCAACCATGAACCACTCTGGCAGCGCAGAAATGTCAATATGACCCGAATCAAGGATCATGCCCTGCACTTCTCCCAACGAAGTACGAAGAAAGCCTGCAAGCTTCACGCTCACAGCAGCACCACCAATCAAAGGAAGCGAGATGGCCTCCACCTCCGGTCCTCCGATCAAAGCCCAAAAATCCTCAAAGGTGGGCACTACCTCGTTGTAGGAAAAGCAATACACATGCCTCCTAACATCCCAGAACTTCGCGGCAGCCCGCAACAACTCCCAATCAGGAACCAACTCCTTAAGAGACCAAACCGAGCAAAGTCGAAACCTTACCTCGAAAGCTCGCCTCTGATGCCTCATACGGTGTCGCATCCACATTTTCAGCTGCTCAAGGAAGAGTGCTTGCCGCTCCTGCGAAAGCCTTGGCAAATTTCTTGGAACGTACGAAGAATCCATGGCAAAAATGGAGGTTCCTAGAAAAAAAAATGGGGATGAAAGCTCGAAAATGACTGCAAATGGGAGTGGGAAGAGTCCAGACAATCGGAGAACATTTATTTCCTCCCCAAAAGCAAAGCTGGTCCGTACGGACCTCTTAACATGCTAAGTCTGTCCGTATGGACCTCTTTGCAACCATAACCCATTTCTCCAGCAAACAGTACAACAACCACTATTACCAGCAGAACCTTGCTCCAAACTGCCCAAACACTGGCCAAAGCCATTTCCAGCAAGCATACACTACCCACAAACGCACTCTCAGCTCACGTGGCATGAACAAATAAAAAAAAAATAGTAGTAACCATTCCTAGGACAATTCTCGGGAATCATAAAAACGACATTATATCTTAAAATAAAATACTTTTGCCATGCAAATACAAGTGTTTTATTACAGGTACCCATAAATGTCTGTTGCTAAACAAAAAAAAAGAGGGGATATGGAAAGAGGGAAAGTAAATGAATCCTAATCCGACTCCTCAGCATCATCATCACTGACATCCTCGAGCGAGAAGTCGGGCATCCCGGTAAACTCGCCAGTCACACCCTCATCATCGGAGTACTGAGCCCCCTCCTGAGGCTGGTACTCAAGATACTCAGAAGGATCGAAGCCGAAAAAAGGGTCGAAATAGGCATGCTCTGACGAACCCTCACCCTGTGCATCCGGCGGAGGAAAGAACTGATGAAGGGTCTGCGGCCTCTGAGCTCCCGAGGACGTCCCGGCATCCATGCTATGCCGCCCCCGCGAAGGTCCCTCCTGCTGTGGCTCCGGCTCGGCTCTCGGTGGAGGAACGTCCACAGAATGCCTCGAAGGCATCGGCTCGTACGCCGGCACACGTCGCGAAGACCGGCAAGACAGCCTCGACGCCATCTTCTTCGCGAAGGACCTCATCGCCACATAACGGCGGGTCAGCATGTCATAGGCTCTCCCCGGGACCTGCACAAGCAAGCAGCCAAAGAAACGCTCAGCAATACAGTCATACTCAACAAAAAGAGAAAAATACAGAAAAGATGCCAGGATGGAAAAGAGTAAGCACACTCACCGGCATGTCAGGATCCACTCGGTAGGCAGCAGGAGCCTGCTCAGGGACGGGTACAGACACCCTCCTCCTCGAGGAATCCCCGCGGACATATGTGAAATCCGGCCCAGGTACCGGAACCTCTGGGGGACCCTGCGGACCAGCCTCCCTCGCCAACACCTGTGGCGTCCTCAACTTCCTCCTCACGAAGGCTCCATACTCCTCTCGATATAAAACAAACTCATGGGCACTCACGCCGCCCAAATACCTCTCAAACTCCAGTACATCCATATCCCGGGAATCCAACATCCCGAAAGGCGGGTCCCTCGGAGCCAAGGGAAGCATACCCGGGCCATGCTGCCAAAAGACCCTCTCGCCCAAGTACATGACGTCGCAGGTCAGGCCCCGCAGCATCTTCCGCTGCGCCGTCACTACAGAACGAATGCCTCCGGGCTATCTCTCCCCAAATTTTCCTGCACCTCTCCGTAGGAAATGGTGAGCTTACCCTTGCTGGTCCTCCTCTTCCTCGCCGGGCGTGCCCAGCCTAACATAGCGGGATAGGCCGCTATGGCCCCAGGATCTCTATCCCACGGGAAGCACTGGAAGATCTCGTAGAACCACACCTGCGACAAAAGCAGAAAAGGCTCAGTGCAAGAGAAAACGGAGAAAATGACAGGTTGCTAATCAAAAACAGCAATGAACTCATACCTCCAAAGCAAAATCAAAACAAGCCAAGGAACTGGCCACGCCTCTGCTGAACCGGTCCAAGGAGAAGTAAAGCTCGGCCAGGCCCGCCTCGCCCCAAGCTATGTCACAAACTCCCTCCAAGTCAATCAAGCTCTCCAGCAGAGCAAAAGGAGCCGTGGTCGCGTGGTTCGAGAACAAAGTCTCAGAAAGGGCAAACCACAGAAAGGAGCGCGCCAGCTGCTCCGCCGTCACCTGGCCGGTACCCCGACAGTAGGCCCCACATCGGCCGTAATCCTCGTCTCCACATCGCCGTACAAAGCATCCCTGTGCCCATACGAGGAAGAGGCGCAAAGCCCAGCAGCCTCGGCACACGTCCTCGACAATCATATCCCTCCACCGCACTGGCCTTCCTTTGAAGGAAAGCCCGTGATAGCAAAGAAAATCTGTGGGCATCACCGTCACCTCGCCCCAGCTCAGATGGAAGGTGTGGGTGGTATCCCATCAATACTCAGAAAGGCCCAGGAAGACACTCTTGTTCTTCCTCGTGTCAGAGATCCCGGCCAAGTTCTCCACGAACACGCCTGTGCCGAAGCATAGACCAGCCCTCCTAGGGCTCGGCCCGCCATCCACAGAGATATTCGGCATCTCGCCGCCATAACTCGACCACAGCCTCGAGCGATCCCCTAGTCTTCATCTTCTTGGCTTTCCTAGCCAAAAGCCCCTCATCCTGCAGGTAAACACAGCAAAGGTACGTCAGTCACAGTACTTAACACAAAAAAATAATAAAAAAAGTCCGTCACGAAATACGGCACACAATGCATAAAATTTTCACATGTAACCCGTCACAAAACACGGCATGCATTACACATAATTTTCCCCATGCTGTCCATCACAAAACACGGCACACACTGTACAAATTTTCTCAAACAAAGGGATCAAGCACTACACGACACATTTTCAAAAGACCCGTCACAAAACACGGCACACATTGCACATATTTTCCCCACAAAGTCTGTCACCAAAAACACGGCACAACTGCATGACACATTTTCAAAAGAAAAGTCCGTCCCTACACGGCACATACTTTCAGACAAGACCTGTTACAAAACACGACACATGTCACATTTTTTACAAAATTTGTCACTACATGACAATTTTTCTCACAATGTACATACATAAATAGCATAAGGTACAAAACACCAAAGCATGCATTTTCATAGAGAGGCTCTTTATTTTCACAAATAAGAGCTAATCTACATATTTCTGCACAAAATTCACATACCCACAATATTTACATGCTCAATTTCAACAACTCATCAAGAATTTCACAAAAAAGCATGGCAAATAATAAAAGCCCCAAAATGCGAAAAACTAAAACCTAGTTCTAGTATTCAAAAATTCAAGCAAGGAGTCAAAACGAAATTGATTTCTTACCTCCCCGACGTTCCTTACTCGCCGGTTATGCACCTCCGGATTCGGATACAACACATCCGGATTCTTCGAAGAAGGCACAAAGGAGATCCAATTTCTTTGAAGCTCCATCCTTTGTTCGATCACATCTCAACTCCGTTGGCGATGTCCCCTCCTTGATCCTTCCGCCATTGCAAGCAATTCAAGCTAAAAATGGAAGATTTTGGTGCAACAATGGAGTTTTTCTCCTTCTCTCTCTCTCTCGGATGCACGAACTGGAAATGGGAAATGAAGCGGATGCCTCGATTTTAAACCCAGTCAAAATCTGGGAACTGTAAAAATCACCACTGGTCCGTACGAACCTCTTTACATCCCAGGTTGGTCCGTACGGACCTTCTTGCAACGAAGGGCCAAATTACTTTTCTGCCCTTATAATCTTTGCCCCTGGCTGTCCAAAGGCCTATTTCAGCAGATTCAATGCAGTATGGTCCTTAACCCAGCAATTTAACCACCGGCCGTCAGTGTAAGTCCGGACTTCGCCTACAAAATGGCAATTCAACCACCGGCCGTCAGTGTAAGTCCGGACTTCGCCTACAAAACGGCAATTCAACCACCGGCCGTCAGTGTAAGTCCGGACTCCGCCCACAAAATGGCAATTCAACCACCGGCCGTCAGTGTAAGTCCGGACTTCGCCTACAAAACGGCAATTCAACCACCGGCCGTCAGTGTAAGTCCGGACTTCGCCTACAAAACGGCAATTCAACCACCGGCCATCAGTGTATGTCCGGACTCCGCCTACTGTTTTGGTAGAAAAAACAATAAAGTTGAATCTTAACTTTGACTAGTGTGTGGATTAAACAATAAGAAGGGGACTGTGGAATTCGATTATATGGAACAAAAGCAAGAAAAGAAACGATAACACCACGATTTGTTAACGAGGAAAACCTTAGAGGTGATAACCTCTTTGGAAAAAACCCCGGGAGTTAGGTCTCCAACCTTAAAAGTTTCACTACGATGATCACGAATACAACTTTGGAAGATAATGGAGAGGATTAAAAGTAGCTTGTGTGTAAAGTGTGTGCGTATATGGGAGTGAGTGTGTTCCGTCTCCATTTCCCCTTAAATATAAGTAAGTATGAATAAGTAAAATACGATTCCTACAATCTCGGGATAGAAGCTTATCCTCCTCAACCTCCGTGAGACCAATTCGTCCTTGCCGTTGAAGATGTGTTGAACGTGAGTGGAAAATATCCCGTATTTCTCTCTTAATTACTGGAAAATAAGAATACAGATATTAGGAAATATTAAATAAATAAATATTAAAACGATACTTACAGTGGAATGACATCTTGATATGCAGGATCAACTGAAGATGTCACCATGCTGAAAAATACCCACAACAATTTGTCCCCAAAAACATTTGGCTATGTAGGCAACTGAAGAGGCAAAATGTTTTTCTCTCCAATTAAATGCTCAACCGCCAGCTTTACTTGATGGGACGGTTTAGGGATACGTGGCGTCAATGGACGGTTGGGGAGAAGTGTTTGGAAAAGTAATTTTCTTGAAAAAAGAGTTCTTTTTCTCTTTAATAACCGCTTGGATAAATAAGCTTCTTTTTCACTCCTGTTAGCTTACGGCGCCGTTCATCTTCAAGGTAAAACTTCTTCGTTTCTCATCTTCTTCCATTGTTTACCTTTTTTTCTTTCCTTTGTCAACCATGAGTAGGACCAGGTGGTCTTCGTCCAAACCTAAGAGTGTCCAGTCCCCACAAGGTCCCATAGAGGTTAGTCTTACCGATTTCGTTCGTGAAAATGCCCTTGTAAAACCGGATGAAGATACTTGTTTGTTTAGTGATACTCAAATAGAATCACTAAAACAACAAGTTTACTTCCCCAAAGACGCGATCTTTCACCCTTTCTCTGTAAACCTTAGATCTGACTTTGTTTCCGGAAAATGGATTTGTTTTCACGAATATCCTTTTCTTCTAGGGTTTAGTTACCCCTTCCCGTCACTGGTTTCTGAGTTTTTCCAAAAGACTCAATTTGCCTATGCTCAACTGATGCCCATGGCTTGGAGAGTTTTTGCTTTTGTTATCAAAATGAACAGGGAAAATGGGTTAAATCTAGGGCTTCAAGAGATAGCATATTCGTATGATCTCCAACCCTTTGGTTCTAAAAGGTATCTCTTTAGGAAAAGGTCAGGTAGGAATTCTTTGATGAGCACTACGTCTTCTAGTGATAGGGGATGGAAGAATAGATTTTTCTTTGTTGATAGGGCATCTATTGGAGAAGGAGATGAGATATCAAGCAAATGGAATAAGGGAGGTACTTAAATTCTTACTTTTGTGACTTCCTGTTCTTGAAACAAACTGAATTGTAATTGTTCTTGCCTTTATGCAGATATCGATTGGGAGAAGCTGTTCCCACCTGCTGAAGACACTTTAACCAAGGTTGAAGAATTTTTCAGGCTCCCCCTAGACAAGAGATCTCCTAAGGGATTATTGGAACCATCTTTGGCTATCCCGGAAGAGCAAAAGGCCTCCACCTCCGTTATTATGTCCACAGGTAAGCGTGTTGTCCTCTCAATTTAGTTTGTCAAACTGATGCACTATACTTATTGACAATCATTCATATGTCAATGCGGTTTCCAAACCGGTCATCTCAGATCGGATTTTGACCTCGATGAAATTGAAGCCATGTTTACAGACTCTATTGTGAAGATAGAGACGAAGCCTCCGCCCGCTCCTAAGAAGACCCCAACTTTGGATGAGAGTGCAGGTATTGGCTCTAGAGTGAAGAAGCGAAAGGCTAATCAAGAAGAGGTAGTCGAGGTTGTAGATTGTTTTGATGGAATGCCAGTAGGGGATTTCAAGAAGAAATACATGAGCTTTGCGACTGGGGTAAGATATTATTAATTGGATATTGACTAGCTCAAAAAGTTTTTATAACATCTAATAATGTCAAATTATGATTTTACTGCATGTAGGTTATCTGGAGGATATGGCAAAAGAAATTGAGATGCTGAAGAAGAAGTCAAAAACTGACATTGCTTTGGTTAGGAAAGAGAAGACAATGTCGGAGAATAAGGTGAAGGAGCATGAGAAGACCTTAGAACAACAAGTGAAGTTGCTGGCGGAGCAAGAGCAGACGGTTAAGGATTTACTGAGTAGTTTGGCTAAAAGTGAGGATGATCATCTTAAAGAGATCGCAGAGGTGAAGAATTCCTGCAAACTGGCTGCCGCAAAAACTGTTTCCCAATGCAAGATAAAGATGATGAGGGAATTTCAAGAAGGGAAGGCTGAGAGCTGGGATCTCCATAAGGAATGTGCCCACTTCTCCAGGTTGACAGGCGAATCGGTGGATGAAGGTGAAGTGTCCTCAAACCCAAACGAAGCAATTGTAAGAGATGCGGCGGAAGTTGGAGAAGTTACTCCTAATGCAACACCTGCGGCGGATGCCACCTGATAAAGAAGGTAAAATAACTTTGTCCTTGGTTTTTTTGAATGGTTTTACTGGGGTGGAATCCCAAAGACAATTTTAATTTTAGTTTGGTTATGTAATAGGTCCATAAGGACCAAAGACAATTTCTTTTACGTGTTGGGTTGGTCCAACACTTTTGCACTTTAATGTTGGTAGCTTGGATATTTTTATGGTTACTTTAATCTAGTTAAAGTTTAGTAGTTTTCAAGCATGTCAAGGCTTGTTTCTTTTGGATGAAATTTCTCTTTGTATTGGTTATTCGTTATGCTCGTAAGGTGACATGATAATATGTCAAAACGGTAGGTACTTAAGATGACATGTATATGCCATAACCCGTAGATACTTTAGATGACACGTATATGTCATAACCATAAGAATAATACGTTAGATCAATCATTTAACTGAGTGGGAATGGGTAAGCTATATGAGTTTACCCATATAGGCCCACCCCACACCTCAATTAAAGAGATATCTTGCGCTCCAGGCGAAGGTGTGGTAACCTAACATCTTAAGAAAGAGGTAATTAACTCTTTAAACCTTAGAAGGGATTGTGTACCTTTACTTGAGAAGAGATGGCCAGTCTCTAACGGAGGAGAATTCGTTGTTCCTTGTGTACTCTCGACATGTCTCCACGTATGTATGTCAACACCTCATAAGATAAAAACATGTTAATAATGGACGTCAACTAATGTTGACGCCTCTCCACAAGGTGCGTTAGTGACATCTTGATTTGCAATAAAGTAATGAAAGAGTACATAGAAAAATAAAAGGTTATAAATAAATAAAAGTTTGTCCATACCTGGGAAGAGATGAATTCAAGGGGGGTTTCGTTCAGATGTAATACCTTTTAAGGTGAATGGCGTTCCAACTTCGTGGTATCATTTGGCCATCCAAGGTTGCCAGGCGATATGCTCCTTTCCCGGCCTGTGCATCTATTAGGTAGGGTCCTTCCCATTTTGGGGCGAGCTTGCCTGCATTGAGCTCCTTTGTATTTTGGAATGCCTTTCGTAGGACTAAGTCTCCTACTTAAAACCTTCTAATCCTTATGTTTTTGTTGTAAGATCTGGCTACCCTTTATTGATATGCTGCCATGCGAACTTTGGCCATGTCCCTCAGTTCATCTACGGTATCTAAGTCATGTGTCAAGATGTCTTTATTATGTTCAGATGTCAACAAACTGTATCGGGCCGTAGGTACAAGGACTTCTGCTGGAATAACTGATTATGTTCCAAATACAAGTGAGTAGGGGGTTTGCCCAGTAGCGTTCTTAGATGTCGTCCTGTCAGCCCATAGAACCATTGGTAACTCTTCTGCCCATCGCCCTTTCTTCTGGTTCAGTCTCTTTTTCAAGTTGCTTATGATTATTTTATTGCTAGATTCTGCCTGTCCATTGGCTTGAGGGTGAACGGGTGAAGATGTCACCATCTTGACTCCCCAAGATGTCAAGAAATCTTGGGTTCTCTTACTAATGAATTGAGAGCCGTTGTCACAAATTATCTCTGATGGTATTCCAAATCGGCTGAATATGTTTCTTTTGATAAAAGATATAACTTTTTTGTCACGAACTTGTACGTATGCCTCAGCTTCTACCCATTTAGAAAAGTAGTCTGTCATAGCCAGTAAAAATACTCTTCCACCTGGTGCCCTGGGTAATTTTCCTACAATGTCCATTCCCCAAACCATAAACGGCCATGGAGACAGAATAGGATGTAGCAATTCAGCTGGTTGGTGTAGGATGTCCCCATGTCGTTGACAGGAATCACATTTCTTTGCGTAGTCGACGGCGTCTTTTCTCATTGTGGGCCAAAAATAGCCCATTCTAAGAGCCTTGGTATGCAGACTTCTGCCCCCGGTATGATTTCCACATTGTCCTTCATGCAGCTCCTTGAGAACCTGATGGGCTCTATCTGCTTCTAGACATCTTAAGTAGTGACCTGCAGCAGATTTTCTAAACAAGAGGTTATCAATAAGTAAATATTTAGATACTCTTACCCTGAAGGCTCTAGCATTTTTCTCCTCGGCTGGGATCGTATCATCTAAGAGATACTTGATAATAGGAGCTGTCCAAGAGGTTGCTGCTGGAGAGGAAGGTACGTCGACATCTAGAGCGAACATCTCAAGATGGTCAATTGCTGGGATGTCAATATGCACAATTGGAATACTTGTTTGTGAAATGCTTTTGAAGGCTGAACCCAAGTTTGCCAGAGCGTCTGCTTGAGAATTTTCTTCTCGTGGGATTTGGTCCAAAGAAAATGATTTGAATTTTGCCGAAAGAATTTTTACGATTTCCAAATATGTCATCATCTTAGCATTTTTCGCTGTGTAGGATCCGTTGTAATGGTTAACAATTAGCAGAGAATCCATAAACACCCGGATATGCTTGACATCTAGGTCTTGGGTTGCTGTTAAACCTGCAATTAATGCCTCATATTCTGCTTCATTATTAGTGGCCTTAAAACTGCAACTGATGGATTGTGGTATTATGTCCCCTTGTGGCGATTTTAGTACAACTCCAAGACCCGTACCTCTCATGTTAGAGGCACCATCTGTGTAGAGAGTCCAAATTTTCAGGATGTCATCATCTTGAAGTTGCTGTACTTCCAATTCCACCTCTTGTTGCATGGTTGGACTATAATCAGCCACAAAATCAGCTAGGGCTTGAGATTTTATTGCAGTTCTGGGCTCATATTTGATGTCGTACGTGCTTAATTGTACAGACCATTTCGCCATTCGACCTGACATTTCTGGTTTTCTCATAACATTCTTAATAGGATAGTTAGTGCGTACAATTATAGTATGTGTTTCAAAATAGTGCCTTAATTTAATAGAAGCAGTTATCAAAGCTAAAATTAACTTCTGTAAATGAGAATACCCGGTCTCCGCATCTAAGAGTGTCTTACTTATATAGTAGATGGGTTGCCGACTACCATCTCGTTCTGTCACCAAGACAGCGCTTACGGCGCCTTTTGATACCGCTAAGTAGATGTAAAGATGTTCCTCCTCTGAGGTTTGTGCCAATAACGGAGGTGTCGACGAGGTAAGTTTTGAGTTCTTGAAAGGCTTCTTCATGTTGGTTCTCCCACTGGAACTTCTTGTTCTTCCTTAGGATATCATAGAAAGGTTTGCATCGATCCGAGGATTTTGAAATGAATCTGGTGAGTGCAACAATCTTTCCTGTCAATCTTTGGACGTCCTTGACAGATTATGGTGACGACAGATTGATAATAGCACGTATACGTTGGGGCGACTTTAATGCCTCTTTTAGTAACCATATAGCCCAGAAACTTCCCTGCCCTCATTGCAAAGTTGCATTATAGCCGGGTTAAGCTTCATATTGAAACAATCCAAGATGTCAAAGGCACTGGATAAGTTGCTTATGTGATCTTCGGTTTTCTTGGATTTTACTACCATGTCGTCGATGTATACTTCCATTGTGTCCCCAATCTGATCTTTGAACATTTTGTTGACGAGCCACTGATATGTTGCACCTGCATTTTTTAGACCAAAAGGCATAGCAATATAACAATAAATACATGTGGGTGTTATGAAAGCGGTGTCCTCTTGGTCAGATGGTTCCATTTGGATTTGTTGAAATCCTGAGGATGCGTCCATGAATGTGAGGAGCTCATGTCCGGAAGTGGCATCAACCAACGAGTCTTTGTGTGGCAAAGGGAAAGGACCTTTCGGACAGGCTTTATTCAGGTCTGTGAAGTTGACACAGACTCGCCATTTCCCGTTTCTCTTCTCTACCACAACCACGTTTGCTAACCATCTTGGATAATCGACCTCTCGTATCATGTTGGCTTTGAGTAGGCGCTCTACCTCTTCCTTGATGATCTGGTTTCTGGTTTCTGCAAACTTCCTACGTTTCTGGTGTACTGGTTTAAAGCTAGGATCTACGTTAAGTTTGTGAGTGATGACATCTTTGTTGATGCCTGTCATGTCATCATGTTTCCAAGCAAAACTCTTTATTCTGCTTCTTAATAGGTCCACAAGCTTCTCTTCTATTTCTGGTGGGATGTCAGTGCCTATAAGTACTTTCATGTCCGGGTTGGAAGGGTCTAGCAATACTTCTTTCACATCATCCTCCCTGGCTTCCAGGACTTCACTTACTTTCTTCGGTAATTGCTATGCTTGTTTCGGAGATGTCGACGCCTTCATTGAAGTTTTGTAACATTCCTTGGCCACCTGTTGATCACTGTAAATCTTAGCGACATCCCAAGGTGTTGGGAACTTCACACACTGATGGTAAGTGGAGGGTACGACCTTCATTCCATGAATCCACGGTCTTCCAAGAATGACATTGTAAGATGTTGCGCAATCAATTACGCAGAATCGTTCCATGGTATTGAGACCCTTCGAGTATATTTGAAGCTTTATCTCCCCCACCGTTTCTTTGACTTCACCGCTGAAGCCTACCAGCACTGAGGATTTCTTAATGATCTCCGATTCTGGGATGTTCATTTCCTTAAGGGTGCCCAACATGATAAGATTAACAGAGCTACCCCCATCAACTAGGATGCGCCGAATTGTACAGTTGGCGATCTGCAAGGAAATAACTAGACCGTCGTGATGGGGTTCCAGCAAGTTATCTCGATCGCTTTCATCAAAGGTGATTGGATCCTGGCAAGATGTCGGCATCCTGGGCTGTCTTTCTGGTTTCTCCTCTTTTGACTCCTTAGCATGTCGTTTTGCAGCAGAATAGGATGTTCCACATATTTCTGAACCTCCACTAATGAAATTAATCACCTTTGTTGGTGCTGGGGGAGAGACTGGTCTTTTGGCTTCATAAGGAGCTTCCGCATTTTCAGCCTTCTTCTTCTCGGATCCCAAAGAACTCCTTAAGATGTCCTTTCGAGAGCAAGTAACTGATCTCCTTTCTTAATGCGATGCAATCTTCGGTGACATGTCCAAAGTCTTCATGGTAAGCGCACCATTTTGATTTGTCACGCCATCCCGTGGCTTTATCCGTCTTCTTTGGCCATCCGGCTTTGTCCCCCAAGGTTGCCCATTGCAATGAGTATACTGAAATGTCAACGGAGAAACAATAATCGGAAATGTTAGGCACATTATCATTATCTTCATTCTCACCGTCTATTGAATTAATTTTGCTAGTGTCAATTCTCGGATAAGGAT